>JBBBDQ010000711.1:822500-1015840 GCA_037127315.1 Ascarosepion bandense
TTTGAAAAATGTTGAAGCTCTTTTTTTTGTTTTCGTTCGAGTCACACGCACCAGATTTGCGTTTTCTTAGAAGAACCACAAAATCTCGAATGTTCTCCTTGTGTCTCGTCCCTGTCCTATTTTGTTTTCACTGTCATTTTATTGTCGGACTGCGCAGTCGACTGACGCCCGGCCATTGGTCGGCTTTTGTCTGCATTACCACGCCTGTCTCTCCTCCCGCTACTCTCTTTCGCATTCAGTTTCATCGCTTTTTTCCAACTGATCGCTCCCTCCCTTTCTGTCTCTTTCTCTCTATATCTCTATCTCTCTCTCTCTCTCTTTATCGCTCTATCTTCTTCTATCTCTCTCATTGTCGCTCTCTTTCTCACATGCACGCAGCTATTTTCTTCTCTGGTTTTTCTTAATTTTTCTCTTTCTCTTTTCTCTTTTCTCTCGGTCTTTCATATCATCATTTTCTTTCTTTTTTTCTTCCTCTCTCTCTCTCTCTCTCTCTCTCTCTCTCTCTTTCTATCTCACTCTTAATCTTTTCATTTTTCGAGAATTTTTTTTTCTTTTGTACAGTTTAGGCTAGGGTCCTTTCACGCGGACCTGCACCACCACTGTCTCTCTCTCTCACTCGGCCTCTCTTTCTTCGAATGTGGAACGATAGATTTGACGCATTTATTAGCTGAATTGAGTTTTGATAATTTCATTGTTTAATGCTTGCTGAATGCAAATAATAAAAAAGCATTGGGTTAAGTACATTGACAAGAAATGAGTTAGTACTGAAAAATATATATATACTGTATAAAATTTTCATTTTTAGCCTATGGTTTTATTGACCTACCGCCATATATATATATATATATGCGGGGGGGTGCGCGAGCTATCACGTGCGCGTGTGTGCGTGTGTGCATCATTTAAAAATTGTTTTGTGGTTAAAGTAGTTGTGCATTTTTCCAATGATAACATCATTCTAATTCCTAGCCCAAATAAAAGCCAGTATTTCGATTGTTCGTTTTCAACCGCAGGCAGAGAGGTTTTCTTCACTTTGGCTCTATACAATCTTCTCTACAACGTTTCTTTTTATGGTCTTGTAGCAAGCGAAACTGAACTGAACTTATTAAATATAATTGCGTCCATGTTGTCTTTGGCCTTCTGTTATTCCTTCGGCCTTCGCTCATTCCTCTCTTCCTATCTCTCCCCCCCTCTCTCTCTCTCTCTCTCTCTCTTTTCCTAGATATCTCTTCCCCTAGCTCTCTAACCCTCTCTCTCTCTCACTTTCTAGCTTTCTAATTCACATTGTCTTATAACACGTCTTTCGTCGTCACACTTTTTCTTTTCCCACCATCTTCCTTCCTTTCTTTCTTTCTTTCTTTTTTCTATTCTTTCTTTCTTTCTGTTTCAATTTTTTCTTCCTTTCTTTCTTTCTTTCTTTCTTTCTGTTTCTATTCTTTCATTCTGTTTCTATTCTTTCTTTCTTTTTTCTACTCTTTCTTTCTTTCTTTCTTTCTATTCTTTCTTTCTTTCTATCCTCTCTTTCTTTCTTTTTGTTTCTAGTCTTCCTTCCTTCCTTCCTTCCTATTCTCTCTTTCTTTCTTTCTTTTTTATTCTCACTTTCTTTCTGTTTTTATTCTTTCTTTCTTTCTTTCTTTCTTTCTTTCTTATATACCCTTTCAATTGTCTGAACACATTTTTTATTTCGTCTTACATCAAAATTTTACTTTTTCATATCTCTCGAGTCACTTTCTTTATTTTATTTTTTCTTTCTTCCTTTCTTTCTTTTTCTTTTTCCTTCTTTCTTTTTTGCTTTCTTTCTTGCTTTCTTCCACCATCTTTCTTTCTTTCTTCCACTCTTCTTTTCTTTCTTTCTTTCTTTCTTACTTTCTTTCTTTCTTTCTTTCTAATATACCCCTTTAATTGTCTGAACACATTTTTTATTTCGTCTTACATTAAACTTCTACTTTTTCATATCTCTCTTTCTTTCTTTTTTTTTTTTTTTTTGTACTCAACTTACAGAACCTTATTTTTTCTTTCTTATAACAGAAAGAATCCCTTTTTCCCTCGCTACTTATATAAATTTTCTTCACTGTTATTTTATTTTTTAGGGATGGGAGCAGAAATGGTTCCCACGAGAAGATAAAAGATGTGGGGACTTTCGTACGAATTTTAATTGCCGAGAAAGATTTCACTTGAGAGAATTATTTATGTATGTAGATAACCTGCAGTCAGTTAAGTGTCATACGTGATACACACTTGGGCGATCATGTCTCGAAGGAGACACGACTGACTGAGCAGAAAGATTTCCCGCAGTAAGTTGCACTTACTTTCTGCTTTAGACTGATTGCCAACCAAGGCTAGAAAACCCAATCAGTCCTGTTATTTAATTCATAACTGGAGGGAACTGGATTAATATCCCTTTTCTAAAGGTATTTGAGCATAAGTGAATGCAACCAATTCAACTGGAATTCGAACTCGGCTCCCTGATTTTTCGTTCCGAGCCGATATCCACTGCACCACAAACGCACATCCAACTTTACTGGGCCATATTTCTTTGCAATCTAAACTTATTTATAAATGGAACTTTGTCTGTGTGTGTGTGTGTGTATGTGTGTGTGTGTCCGTTACCTATAGATTCTAAAACGGCTGAACCTATTTTCTTGAAATTTTACACAGTTGTACTATAAGCGTCTGCGAGTGTTCTTAGCTAGGTTTTGTGTCGAGGTACCCCCGATAAATATCGAAAATCGATAATCGAATAAATCGGGTTATAGAAGGAGTGGTTCGATTTTAATCAAATTTGATACACTCATAGACAAAGACATAAGAAACGATATTCAGAAGTTTCAAGGTTGCAGTTCTTACAATAGTGCGGAAGGTTTGATATCGATACCAGAAAATCAAAATTTTACTTAAATCCAAAAAAGTTATGACCGTTTTTAAAGGAAAAAAAAAAACGCTTCGCAGTATGTGTAACTTATATTTAGTCCTCGAAGTAATCGCCATCGGCATCCAGCACCTTCTGCCAACGTGTCTCCAGCTCTTCAATGTCCTTGCGGTAGAACTCGGTGGAGGGTGACGCAAAGAATTCCGTGAGAGCTTTGCACATGTCTGCTTCATTGGTGAAGGATTTCCCACGAAGATGATTATCCAGGGAGTGGAAGAGGTGGTAATCGGATGACGCAAGGTCAGGTGAATAAGGTGCCATCCGCACAAAGTCTCCCGCACAAAGTTGCTGTATGGTATCCCTGACCATTCGCGTGACATGTGGCCTTGCGTTGTCATGGAGGAAAAGCACACCTTTGCGATTCTCTAGTGTTGGCTTCTTCTGGCGCAATGCCTGTTGCACACGTTTCAATTGCTGCGAGTATAGGTCTCCAGTGACCGTTTGGCCCGTTAGTAGCAGTTCATACTGAACCACTTGACGACCTGTCCACCAGACACAAAGCATAATTTTGCGTGGTTGCATAGGCGGTCTTCCGGTGTGAGGGACAGCATCCCGAGGAGACAACCAATGTCTGGAATGCTTGGGAGTTTCGTACAGAATCCACTTTTCATCACTGGTAAGCACTCGATTAAAAAAGGTTGTGGCACTGTGGCGAGAAAGCAGCGATACGCAGGCTGCCACTCGTTGTCCCTTGTGAACCTCCAACAGCGTTTGCGGAACCCACTTGCTCAGTTTGTACGTCTTACCTAGGCGGTGCAGGTGAAGTCTAACTGTTTCATCGGAAACGTTGAACTGTCTTGCAAGTTTATCACATGTTAGACTACTGTCTTCTTCAATGATCGCATTCAGGACTCCGTCATTCAAGACCTGTGGTCATCGACTGAGAGGCTCATCATGGAGAGACAAATCTCCTGACTTGAATTTTCGAAACCAACGCCTTGCAGTACGTTCATCCACAGCACTATCCCCAAACTCTTAACATATGCAGCGACTTGATGCAGCTGCTGATAAGCCCACTTTGTAGTCGTAAAGCAAACAGCCACGAACGAGATCTCTAGATACTTCCATCTTTCTCACAGCTGCCCGGCTTACAACTGATGGCCGGGCACGGTTTGCGTGTTTTTTTATAATGTCGGATATTCCTACTTCCGGCTGTCCGAATTTGAAAACAATTGCTGCACGCATTTCGTATATATTTCAACTTCATTCAATGACTAATCAAAAAACGGACAGAACTTTTTGGTTACCATGTAGTCCTTGCCTTGTCCTAGTTCTCAAAATATACGCTCACTCTAGGACAATGAATCTGCATTAGAATAGACCTCAATCTGCTGCTAAGAAGGTCGGTTCTATGTGCAGAGGCCAGGAAGTTTTTTCCGCCAGAAACACTCCTGCACATATATAGATCTACCATCCGCCCGTGCATTGAATATTGCTGCTATATCAGGTCGAGTGCTCCTGCTATCCACCTAGGTGTCCTTGACAAAATCCAACGGAGAATCTGTAATGTGATCGATCCCGACCTAGCATCCGCCTGAGTATTGAATTCTGCTGCCATATCTGGTCGGGTGCACCTGCTATCCACCCCCTAGGTGTCCTTGACAAAATCCAACGGAGAATCTGTAATGTGATCGATCCCGACCTAGCATCCGCCCGAGTATTGAATTCTGCTGCCATATCTGGTCGGGTGCACCTGCTATCCACCTAGGTGTCCTTGACAAAATCCAACGGAGAATCTGTAATGTGATCGATCCCGACCTAGCATCCGCCCGAGTATTGAATTCTGCTGCCATATCTGGTCGGGTGCACCTGCTATCCACCTAGGTGTCCTTGACAAAATCCAACGGAGAATCTGTAATGTGATCGATCCCGACCTAGCATCCGCCCGAGTATTGAATTCTGCTGCCATATCTGGTCGGGTGCACCTGCTATCCACCTAGGTGTCCTTGACAAAATCCAACGGAGAATCTGTAATGTGATCGATCCCGACCTAGCATCCGCCCGAGTATTGAATTCTGCTGCCATATCTGGTCGGGTGCACCTGCTATCCACCTAGGTGTCCTTGACAAAATCCAACGGAGAATCTGTAATGTGATCGATCCCGACCTAGCATCCGCCCGAGTATTGAATTCTGCTGCCATATCTGGTCGGGTGCACCTGCTATCCACCTAGGTGTCCTTGACAAAATCCAACGGAGAATCTGTAATGTGATCCATCCCGACTTCGCAGCTAGGAAACAGTCGCTTTCTCACCGACTCAGTGGTGCTTCCCTGTGTCTCTTCTAAAAATACTTGCTTTTTAGTTTGCTCACCGGAGACAGCAGACGACATCTGTTCCTAAGCGGATGAATACATTGACTTCAAACTTACCTGAAAAACAAAGTGAACTCTGCAGAAGACGGCCACTACTCTCAATAGCCTCAGAATTACTAACGATATTATATCATCATGGAAAACTTTTATTTCATTATATATATATATATATATATATATATATATATATATATATATATTTAAAAAATCCGAATTCTACATTCGTTGAATAGCTATTTCAACGAGAAAATTTTCGCTTCTTCCACAATGATCATAGGTAAAATCACAAAACCCAGACCCTATTAATATTAATTTTGTTAATATTAAAAATTGTTCAGGTGGAGGGTTCGATGTAAACAGTATCATCTATTTACAGAGCCAAATATGTATATTATATTTAAAAAAATTCCGAATTCTACAATCGTTGAAAAACTATTTCAGCGAAGAAATTTTCGCTTCTTCTGCAACGATAATAGGTAAAATCCCAAAAATCAGATCCTATTAATATTAATTCTATTAATATTAAAAATGATCCAGATCCATTTATATTTTCTTCTCCCTTTTTTCATTGCTTTCGTCAACAGGAAATAAATACAAATAAAATGAATTAAATTAACAAAGGTTACTCCTCTTATACCAAATTATTTAATATTATTTATTTTTATTTTTATTTTAAACTCCTACTATTTTATTTTAATTTTTAGATTTCGGTTTAAAACAAATTAAAATTACACATTTAATAAATGAGACAATTGACATCCCAGATCTATATTTTATAACGACCTTAAACAATGCTAGTTAAAAAAAAAAAATATATATATATAATCAAAAGTATTATATATTTATTTTTACCGGCCTGATTATTTACGATAGATTTTTGTTACGAAAATGTGTGTCATTCGGCAGGATTCGAAGCTGTGACACCTATCCACATAGACCTCTCGACCACGAATGACCATCAGTCTAAATGAAGTCAATTCAAGCCTATATAATACAATTTTCGATTCATCGTAATTACCATATCTGCTCTGAAATGTATCGTAATGTCAACAAATGTAATTATGTTACGAAAATTAACGAAGATTGGTCTTTAGATTCGTGGTCGAGAGGTCTAAGACGTGCCAGATCAATTGGTGTCTTCCCCAATGTGGATAGGGATCGCAGGTATGAATCCTACTGAATGACACACATTTTCGTAACAAAAAATTATCGTAAATAATCAGGCCGGTGGAAATAAATATATAATACTGTTTGATTATAAACAGAATGTCTACTTAAATACGAGTATCGATCAAAAATAATGTTCAAACAAATAATTTCAAATTGTCTGTTGTTTAAAGACTATTTCGTTAATCTTCGTTAATTTCCGTAATATATATATATATATATATATATATATATATATAAGAAAAATGTAGGCAGATACGTTATTTCATGATAAATCGGAAGAATGGGCCTATTTCAGGCGAACCATCAACAGCTTCCGTCTTTATTGTACAGAAGATTTTACACGAATGAAATTCACAAACAACCCCGCCCCCCCAAAAAAACGGAATAAAAATAAAGATCGCTCCCTTAAAAGAGAAAATTTAAGGAAAAATACATCATTACATCAGTTCGGCAAATACACACAAACATTCATACATAAGCATATATGTATGTGTATTCGCCGAACTGATGTAATGATGTATTTTTCTCTTAAATTTTCTCTATATTTCGAGATAGATTCTCATCATCAGGCAATGTTGATGATTTACATTTAAATGACCTAAAATTTAAATGTAAATCATCTGCGCAACTAACATCAACATTTCCTGATGATGAGAATCTATCTCGAAACATAGAAATTTCCGTGTCGCAATGTACAATTGATACATAACTATATAATTATATTAAGCTCTATAATACTCATTATATTGAGCACTGTTTATAATAAAATAAATGCCACAGCACTCAAAATAAAAAATCTTGAGTCCTCTTCACCTGGAATATATATATATATATATATATATATATATATATATTTAAAAAGGATTAATTCAAAGATGTTGAATGGCCATTTCGATATGAAGATCCCCACGGGGGACAACACATCACCTCAGCAACAGAAAAATCAAAAAAATAAAAAATAAAATAAAATAAAAATAAAAATAAAGGGAAAGAAAAATAAAAAGATAAAGAAAACGAAAAAGAAAAAGAAAAAGATAGAATAATATCAAATAAATAAGAAAAGAAAAAATTGACATCGTCTGGGTTCGCAAAAAAAAGGGAGAATGTAACTAAAAATTAACAAACAGCCATGTTAAATCGACGTAAGTTTAAGTAACACGGAAAAAAGGTGGTAAGAGAGATAAAAGAAGGAAGGGAGGGAAAAAGAAAGAAACTAAAGAAAAAATTTTTTTTAAATATTACAGACGCTGGACAAATTCAAAAACCTAATTTCCCCAAAACGTTGAAGTATTAGAAAAAGGCCTTTACTTAAAAAGGCATAATTATTAATAAAAGGGAATAAAAAGATATAGGATTTAAAATAAAATTATTTTTTAAAAAATTAGGTCATTTGGAATTAAACTAAATAAAGACAACACTAGGTAAAAAAAAAAAATTATATATATATATATATATATATATATAGTTTTTGGGGAAAGATGTACGACAGAGTAGAAAAGAATTTCGGGTAATGCGTTATTTTACGTTGTTGGAGTTACACATGCACAGGAATGAGAGATGCTGCGAATTTTAAATCTTAGATTAGTTTTTCATTTTTCTGAGTTTTGGGTTTATAATCTAGCCAAGTTCATTTATACTCTTTTTCTTTTTATTTATATCACTTTTGTTATTAAATATCCCACACTATAATAATAATAATATAATAATAATAATAATATAATAATAATAATAATAATAATAATAATATCCCACACTCTAATAATAGATTTGCCAGGAATGGTGGCACATTTTCATTATTAATATTTTAGTATTAAACCATTTCTATGTAATATCCATTTTATTGTATCAACCGTTACTTCATTAATAAAACAGATTCATCAGTTCCGTGACAATCTGTTGACTTTCGGTAAGATAATGATAACCTAGGTTGCTTTGATCTTTTTTGCTTAATTCTGAAAGAATAGCAATCTTTTCCTAAACAAGACACTCCCGTCATTAGCAAAGCCTCTGAGTAAATTGGATAACGCACCGTGTTAACTTATTCTTTGCCATTTTTTTAGTCATCCTCTCTCTCTTCACCAAACCCAATCTTCCTACTGGGAAATTTTAAACAACTATATTAGAGTCAAAGAATTCAAAGCTTATACTAAATGTTTGATCCATGAATAATTTGAATACATAGCTTACTCTCTGAAGGCGTTTACTCTCTAAAGACGTTTACTCGGTGGTAGGTCAGATAGCTTGTAATTTTCGTCATGGCACATCTGTATCCTCCATTGAACTGTATTAATCTGAATGTGACAACTTGCACTGAGTTCTGAGTGACAACAGATTCTTCTTCTTCTCTTATATGCCCTGTCCTTTCAGGACGTAGGCGATCATGGCTTTCCACATCTCCCTGTCCCTGGTGGCTCTTAGCACGCTTTCTCCTATTGCACCATGCAACCCTCGTTCCGTCATCCACCTGATCAGGTTCTTCAAATATGTTATCCGCTGCTTTCCTCTGTCTATTTTTCCTTCTATCTGGCCTGTTAGTAACAGGTTCTCCAAGCCCTCCTTCCTCATTGCATGTCCCAGGAACTTCACTTGTTTCACTATTAATTTCCTTTTCGTCTCCATCCTTTACAAAAACTCGTCACATGCTCGGTCCATAATATTCACAGCATCCTTCTGTAGAACCACATTTCAGTTGCTTCAAGTTTTTTCTTCATCTTTGATGGTATTGTTCAGCATTCACTGCCATATTCAAGGACGGACAGCACGTAGCAATCCAGTATTCACTTCTTTATTTCTAGCGAAATTGTCCTGTTTCTTAATACCTTACTCAACTTCTTGAATGCTTCTTTCGCCACGCCAATTCGCCTTCGGATCTCTGTGTCACACTTTCCGTCTTCTGTTAGAACACTTCCCACGTATTTAAATTTCTGTATCTGCTTGATTTTAGAGTCCCTCACTTACAATTGTCATTTTGGGCTGCCCTTTTTGCTGATGACTTTGCATTCTGTTTTCTTGCAGTTTATTTGTAGTCCTTTCTTGTTACTCTCTTCAGCTACCTTCTGTAGGAGGTCTTGTAGTTTTCTTTCTGTGTCTGCTATCAGCACTGTATCATCTACGTACCTTATATTGTTTAAATTGTGGCCTCCGAGGACAAATCCTGGCATAACTTCTAGGATTTTCAGAGTAGTGTCGTTGTATAAGTTGAATAGATCCGGCGAAAAGACGCATCCTTGTCTTATCCCTATACTTTCCAATGTTAGTATAACTACTGAATTCGTTACCTGTCCGACTCTTAAAATTACATTGTTGAACATTTACAACTCCTAATTGGTTCTTTTTTACTGTAGCTCGTTTATTTTATTCCCTACTGAATGTACAGTGTTATTTATGAAATTATTTGTTTGATCGATACTCGTATTTAAGTAGATATTCTGTTCATAATCAAACAGTGTATAAAGTAGCGGCCATGATATAAGGAACGGAAACAACTTAAAAACTAATGCATGATTAGCAATGAAAGTTTTACCGAATAACGATTAGTGTAATGCATAAATATTATACAAACATTGAAACAAAAAACTATTATGTAAATTTTTGTAACTTTGTATATTATTTATGCATTACACCCTAATCTTTATTCAGTAAAATTTAATTGCTAATCATGCATTACTTTTTAAGTAATACACTTATTTATGTCTTTATTGTTTCCGTTCCTTATATTATGGCCGCTACTGTGTATTTATTTCTATCGGCCTGATTATTTACGATAAGTTTTGTTACGAAAATGTGTGCCATTCGGCAGGATTAGAACCTGCAAAGCCTATCCATATAGATAAAGCCACCAATTGTTTTGTCGAGTCTTAAACCTCTCGACCGCGAATGCCCAACAGTCTAAATGAGATCAAATTAAGCCTATATAACACAATTTTCTATTCATCGTAATAACCATATCTGCCTAATTACACACATTTTCGCAATTTCGGTAGAAATAAATATATATACCGTTTGATTATAAATAGAATATCTATTTAAATACGAGTATCGATCAAAAATAATGTTCAAACAAATCATTTCAAGTTGTCGGCTGGTTATAACCAGTTTCGTTAATTTTCGTAACATGATGATTATCGTAAATAATCAGGCCGGTAGAAATAAATATATATACCGTTTGATTATAAACAGAATATCTACTTAAATACGAGTATCGATCAAAAATAATGTTCAAACAAATCATTTCAAATTGTCGGTTGGTTTATAACCAGTTTCGTTAATCTTCGTTAATTTTCGTAACATGATGATTATCGTAAATAATCAGGCCGGTAGAAATAAATATATATACCGTTTGATTATAAACAGAATATCTACTTAAATACGAGTATCGATCAAAAATAATGTTCAAACAAATCATTTCAAATTGTCTGTTGTTTGAAGACCATTTCGTTAATCTTCGTTAATTTCCGTAGCATAGTTATTTATGAGAAAATAATATTTGATGTTTCAAAATTTGATTTAATGCATGAATGGAACAGAAGATTGTTAATTTGGAAAGTCGAGATTTTTACAAAAATTCATCACAAATAAATTTTCGCGTTGTACATTGTGAATCAAATCAAGTTCCGCTATTTCGTCATTCTTGCATTTTAAAGAATTTTGTTTCTTCTGTAATACGTAAAACGTTTTAAGATATCATTTTAAAACGTTAAAGATTAATATTACTCTGAAAAAAATAATTTTCAATGATCAACAAACGTGTTTTATCGAACTTTTTCATTTGTACATGATGCGAAAAAACATCGAAGTATTTTCACATTTAATACCTTTTTCCAATGCTGTTTACTTAAAAACACTCTGTCAAGTTATTTTCCATGCATAAATCACATTTAAATGAACTTCCTGCGTCTTATAAACAGAAAAGAATTTTAATTGTGATTTCGGATTCAGATAAGCTAATTGAATAAATTCTGTCTGAAATTATTGGATGGAGAGTTATTATTTAGACTATTTCCATTTGAAGTATTGTCTCCTTTTTGGGTTTTTTTTTTTTGTTTTTTGTTTTTTTTTTGTTTTTTCCCCCAGCTGAAATGAATCCCTTATTTAATCTATATTTGTTCTCGTTCACTATTTATGTTCTTATTTTGGTTTAACTAGCAGTATAGCCCGGCGTTGCTCGGGTGTAATGAAAGCTTTAAATCTAATCCATGATCCTGTAGCTCAGATTCAGCCTAAAGAAGATTTGAAATAAAAAATTAATTGCAACAATTTACCAATCGCACCTCATATATATATATATATATATATATATATATATATATATATATATATATATATATATATACTAACAGTATAGCCCGGCGTTGCTCGGGTGTAATGAAAGCTTTAAATCTAATCCATGATCCTGGAGCTCAGACTCTTTGGACGTTGGCACGAAAGACTAAAAAGCAATAGTTGTTTCCAGTTAAAGCGAAACCTTAGACTGAAAGAAAAATGAATGGATGTAAGTCAAATTTTGATTTCCTCGTATCGATATCAAATAAGTGTTTTCGTCGTAAACTGAATTTTGAAGGCTAAATAAGTCCTCTGAGTAAATGGTATCATGGCTGAGACTAAGAACTACAATTATGTCTACTTAGAGCCAAACTCGAAGCAAAAACTAAAATAAAAGGGCTGAAAAAATACAAACATATAGGCAGGTAAACAGACACACACACACACAAACATCTTGCCTTTTATATGTATATATTATCGATTTTCTGCACTATTGTAAGAACTGCAACCTTGAAACTTGTGAATATCGTTTCTTATGTCTTTGTCTATGTGTGTATCAAATTTGATTAAAATCGGACCACTCCTTCTATAAACCGATTTTTTCGATTATCGATTTTCGATATTTATCGGGGGTACCTAGAGGCAAAACCTAATTAAGAACACTAGCAGAGACTTATAGTACAACTGTAAATTTTCAAGACACATACACACACAGACACACACACACACACTCACATACACACAGACAGACAGACAAAGTTCTATTTATAAATAAGTTTAGATACTACTACATCATTTCCCACCTGTTGTTATTGCGTGCAGGTACACACTACGTGCTCCAGGGATTGACTCGCAATAAATATGTCGCCAAATACACAAACCAACTCCATTTCTAAAGAAAACTGCTGCTTTCCATATTTTGAATCCTGCAGTTGAATATTGCTGTCATTTGTTTTTATTTATTAGCGGTTCTCATATTTTATTTATTTCTATGCTAGGTCTATTAACAAAATCGTCATAGCCTAGTGTATTCACTGATACTTTCAAACGTCTAATTCTCCGGTGCTTTCAGTTCACTTTACATGAGTATTTCTTTCTCTATATATGATCTGATATGCCTGATTTAATTGTTTTTCAATTTACACTATGGCTCCAGTCTTACTTTTAGAGGGTTGCATGTTTCACCCACATGTTCTCTATCAAAACTGCAAGAAATCGAGTACACGTAATTTTATTGTCATGTTCTTCCTCGCGTTAGACTTTACTCGGTAGACATTCTCCATAGATTGGAAATGCTTCTAAAAATTGTCCCAATGTTGTATGAACTGCAGATTTTGTGACTCTTTTCATATAAGCCCTTTTTTTTTTTTTTTTTTTTTTAGTCATTTCACCCCGAGCAAGGCAGAAACGCCACTGATGTGCAGGGGGTTACATAAATGTAGAAAGATTAATTAGAAAAGAGTGAGGAGTACAAGCTAGTTAGAAAGGAACAATAGAAAGCTGAGAAAGCAGGTGCAATGACAGATACATGGGCGGAGAGAACGTGAAGATTATACAGGGGAGGGGAGAGAGCTAGAGTCCAGTAGTTAGTAGGTGAGTATTAACTTTGCTTTTAAATTTCTGGAGGTCATGGTCGTCAGGAAAGCAAGAATACGGGAGCGAGTTCCACAGGCGGGAAGTGCGAGAGAGGAAGCTGCAGGAGTAGAATTGTCGTCTGCGTTTGGCTAACCTGACTGTGAATGGGTGGGACCCAGTTGCCAGTCTGGTTGCACGGGTAAACACCTGTAGAGGAGGCATCAGTGACTTAAGCTCATCCGAGCAGAAGCCATGAAAGTATTTATAGAAGAGACAGAGGGAGGCCACATTTCGACGATGGGAAAGTGGCTGCAGACGAGTCGCCAGATCAGTACCTATCACATTACAGACTCTCCTTTGGAGCTTGTCAAGAACACTGAGGAGAACGGCAGGGGCACCTGACCATAAATGGCAGCAGTACTCCATGCACGGACGGATGGTTGACTTGTATATATGCAGGATGGATTCAGGTGGAAAAACATCCTGGATCGACATAGTGACCCAATCTTCTTAGCAGTAGATTTTGCTATGGATTCAATATAGTGCTTCCATTTGAGGTCTGAGGACAGGGTAAGTCCGAGGAGGCGTAGTGTATTACTCTCCGGGAGAATCATCTGATCCATGCTTATGGGAGGCAGAAGAGGTTGCCTGTAATGGTTGACAGACAACAGCTTGGTCTTAGAGGAATTGAAGTTGACAAGCCACTTCTTGCCCCAGTTCACCACAGAGTGTAGATCCCGCTCAAGGTCAGCAGCGAGATTATGTCTGTCCGCCACGACAGGTTTCTTACTGGAGCGGGAGTATATTGTAGTGTCATCTGCGTAGATGCCTACTTGGGACTTGATCTCATCTGGTAGGTCGTTGATGAAAATAAGGAAGAGCGTCGGGCCCAGGATAGAGCCTTGTGGGACACCAGCATTCGTGCTGTAGGACGAAGAGGCACGCCCATTAAGGTTAACGCACCATGGCTATTTTATAGTGATCCTTTTGGCCCTTATCTGTATCTGTAGATGATGATGTTATTTACCAGGTTGATTTTATTCTTAAACGTGTTTGATGTTTATCATTCCTTCTCGGTATGTGTCTGGGCCATTAGGCATGGTTTTTACCAGGTGTTGATCCCTTTCTTCACACTGTATGGAAGGTGGAGGACAGAGCAGTACTAAATAAAAAAATAAGAACCAGAAGATATACATAGCCTTGAGCAGTGGAACGAGAACATTCTATCGCTGTAGATTGAATAAAAAGTTCCGTGCAATATTACTTGTAAATTGCCCAAATCGATATATTTTTATAATCGTGTGTCGCCTCAAGCAAGGTATTTTAATGCTACTGTTGTTCATGGGGTTACATAGGAGGAATGTTATGTGAAAAAATGACCGGTTACGGGGGATGTCAGGAAGAGGGTATGAGACGGATCACAATGCTGATGAGAGTGGAGTGGACGGAGAAAAGAGCATGAGTGAGAGAGAGGGGGGATGCAAGTTAGTGTTAAAAGAGATGACTGTTGATTTTACATTTGAACTCTTGAAGATTGTATCTATCGGGAAAGCAAGTAAGCGGAAGGGAATTCCACAGGCGGGAAGTGTGAGAAAAGAAGCTGCTGGAGTAGAATTTGCGTTTACATTTTATTGGTTTCACAGTGAAAGGGTGGGACCTAGTTGCTAATCTTGTGGCTCGAGGAAATTCATATGTAGTTGGTACCAGTGAGCTAAGTTCATCGGAGCAGAAGCCGTGAAAGTATTTGTAGAAGAGACACAGAGAATCCACACTGCGTCGGTGAGAATGCGACTGTATCCTTGCTGCCAAGTCGGGATCGATCACATTACAGATTCTCCGTTGGATTTTGTCAAGGATACCTAGGTGGATAGCAGGAGCACCCGACCAGATATGGCAGCAGTATTCAATGCATGGGCGGATGCTAAGTCATGATCGATCACATTACAGATTCTCCGATGGATTTTGCCAAGGATACCTAGGTGGATAGCAGGTGCAGCCGACCAGATATGGCAGCAGTATTCAATGCACGGGCGGATGGTAGATTTGTATATGTGCAAGATTGTTTCGGACGTGAAAAAGCTCCTGGGCCTGCACAAAAAACCGACCTTCTTAGCAGCGGATTGAGCTATGGTTTCTGAAAAAGTACAGAGGACACAACGTTCAAAAGGTTGTGATAAGAACAAAAATGAAGACAACAGTTCGAATATAAACAGTGTAAATAATGTGAATAATTGAATCATATCTCCTGTTCATTGTCTGCGATCAGGTCAGTGGTTGATTTGGTAATGGGTTTGCATCAGGCATTTGAAGGTGTTGCTCGAATTTTGGTAATCGCTAGTATTTCGAAATTTTAATGTTTAGTTTAGATTGTTTCGCATTTAAATGACACAGTTTTTCTACATTCTTTGCAATCAATATTTTTAATAACGTGTATGATAAGAAAATGTCTATTTCTACTCTTCATTTTGAAAACCCTCTTTCTTATACGCATACCCGTTGGATAAAAAATGATTTAGCTTGAGGCTAATTTTATTTGTTGCTGTTCGATTTTACAACAATATTATTATTTTTAAGAAATTATATCCAAACCAAAAATCGAAACTCTAAAATCTACTTACTTGTAGAGAGTGTCCATAAAGTCCGTGTGCACTTAAAAAAATTATAACTGTATTTGTATTTGTGATAGAAATAATCTGTAAAAAATGATCTTGGAAGGTAATCCAGTGTTTCAACAAGATGGGGCTCCTTGTCACTTTGCTCTGCATGTTAGACAATTTCTAAATCAGGAATTTTCTAACAGATGGATCGGAAGGTATGGACCATTTGATTGGTCTCCACATTCGCCAGATGTGACTCCATTAGGTTTTTTCATGGGGACATGTGAAAACAATTGTGTATGCAACCAAACCTAGTTCATTAGAAGGCTTGAAAGCTAAAATAACTAATGTGATTTCAGGCATTACTGTAAATCAATTGGCAAATGTTTTCAGTGAACTGCAAAATCGTCTTACCCTTTGTATTGCTAATGATGGAGGACATGTGGAAACTTAAATAAAATTTCAATAAAACGTTAAAAAATATAGATTTACTTCTTTCTAATTCGTTTTTACTAATTATTTCTATCGCAAATACAAATAAAGTTATAATTTTTTTAAAGTGCATACGATCTTTATTGACACCCTGTATTAGTGAAGAGTAGACAATTAAAAAACTGAGCTACTCACTAGAAACGTAAAAACTGCGGCAGATCTTGACGTTATCATAACATTTGACGGAGGTTGTTACACAAAGAAATCCAAATGTTTCTCCGAATAGCAAAGGATTCAGTACAGAAAACAAGTATTAAGTGATAGCAAAATTTCGGTAGGAAGAAAGAAAATAATGTTGAAATGCTAAGTAATATATAAACCTCTATACTGGACTATTTGCAAATTGATTTACAGTAATGCCTGAAATCACATTAGTTTTTTTTAGCTTTTAAATCTTCTAATGAACTAAATTTGGTTGCATACACAATTTTTTTCACATGACCCCATAAAAAATATCTAATGGAGTCAAATCTGGCAAATGTGGAGGCCAATAAAATGGTCCATACCTTCCGATCCATCTGTTAGAAAATTCCTGATTTAGAAATTGTCTAACATGCAGAGCAAAGTGACAAGGAGCTCCATCTTGTTGAAACACTGTATTATCTTTCAAGATCGTTTTTTACAGATTATTTCTATCACAAATACAAATACAGTTATAATTTTTTTAAAAGTGCACAAGAACTTTATGGACCCTCTGTACAAGTAAGTAGATTTTAGGGTTTCGATTTTTGGTTTGAATATTATGCCTTAAAAATAATAATATTAGTGTAAAATCGAACAGCAACACATAAAACTAGCCTCAAGCTAAATAATTTTTTATCTAATTAGACATTGGACAATTGGACAGTTTTGTCTCAGATGGCACGATTTTCGGCGATAACGATGTAGTTCTACCTCTTAATGAGCATATCAAGGACTGAACAACGAGAAAGTTTAAGAACTATTTAACTAGAAAGAACATGATACATACAATCAGAAAGACACAGCTTACATTTTAGAGAGACATAACAAGGAATGAGGGCTTAGAGAATTGAACACACACGGGGAATAATGAAGGTAGGAGTTTGAGTTTTGTTTAACGGCATATCAACCTCTGTGGGTTAGTTAATGCCAAAAAGGTGGGGTTTTAATGTATTTTTTATGTCCGGTTACAGTAAGAAAGTATTTAGTAAGATTTTATTGAAATGTTTTTGTTTTTATTCTTTTTTTTATTTTAGAAAACTGAAAATGTCTTCTAGTTTTGTACTCAAAAATGTTTCGTTGTGAATATTGTTTTCCTTCAAAAATGTGTTATGGTAATATTTTTTTTCAAAATTATATTGTTAGTAATATTTTTCCTTAAAAAATGTAATATTTTTCTATAAAAGTCTATTTTTATGTATATATTTCTATAAATGTTTATTTTCATACTTTCATAGTGTTTTGAACCCAGTTAGGGGATTAACAATTTTCCCATAGCTGGGACCCTTACAGGTTCTACCACTCCGAGTCAGGGTGGACCTGAGAACAGCAGCAATTAAGAGGTGGCTCCATGCTCCTCACAACCTTCTAATCGAGGGCCTTGTTTATAATCATGCCAAGAACCGGAAGGTAGGAGAACCAGGAAGTAATTTATATGATGACTCTGAGTGAATGGATTGGGGGGAAGGTCAAAAGAATGGTAAAAGGTCAAAGATCATAAAACCTGGAAATTGTGGAGTGCCCTGATTGCCCACTTCTTGAAAGGATGTGAGCGATAATGGTTAATAAAGACAGTAAAACGTTGTTGTATATTATATGATTGTCCGATATACATTACTTAACCTTGTATCGTACAAAAGCGGGTGGATTTCACTTTTCTTTTAATCATCTTACCACAAGCAAGGCATTCTGCCAATGTTGCGTTGGGAGTTACATAGAGGAAAGTGATGAGAAAGAAAATTATATTTTGGAAAATGTCAGGAGGGTGAGAATACCGAGGATGGGTGTGAAGTAGATGAAAAAGAACTTAAGAGAATGGATGCTAGTTAGTGAGATAGGAGATATCTATTGACCTTACATTTAAATTCCTGGAGATTGTAGCTGTCGGGGAAGCAAGTATATGGAAGGGAATTCCACAGGCAGGAGGTGCGATAAAAGAAACCGTTAGAGTAGAAATTGCGGTTACATTTTATCTGTTTCACTGTAAAAGGGTGGGACCTCATTCGGGTGTATATGAGTCTAGAGACGTCAATTTAGAAGCAAATCCGACATTGCAGTTGGTAAGTGAAAGACATCTTCTAAAATATAAATATCCTTCTTATTATTAAAGGAAAGAAAGGGAAGACATTTTCGAATATTAATCATCATGATGTGAATTATTTTTTCGGTTCGTGCTCGCATCTTTCTTTTAACGTCAAGGTATGGGGCCTTTAGTCAAACCTTAGAGAGTCTTTTTAGAATTGAATATTTAAGGGTTTGAAGCCGTAACCAGATGTGAGTGTATAAGGAAATGTTATATTCGCGCCAGCTCTTGACGTTGATATCTATCTAAACTTATTTATAAATGGGACTTTACTGTGTGTGTGTGTGTGTGTGTCCGTTACCTATAGACTCCGAAACGGCTGAACCTAATTTCTTGAAAATTTACACAGCTGTACTATAAGCGTCTGCGAGTGTTCTTAGCTAGGTTTTATCTCGAGGTACCGCCGATAAATATCGAAAATCGATAATCGAAAAAATCTGGTTATAGGAGTGGTCCGATTTTAATCAAATTTGATACACTCATAGACAAAGACATAAGAAACGATATTCAGAAGTTTCATGGTTGCAGTTCTTACAATAGTGCAGAAAATCTATAATATATATATATAAACGGCAAGATGTTTGTGTGTGTCTGTTTATCTGCCTGTATGTCTGTATTTTTTTCAGCCCTTTTATTTTAGTTTTTGCTTCGAGTTTAGCTCTAAGTAGGTATAGTTGTAGTTCTTAGTCTCAGTCATGATACCATTTACTTAGAGGACTTATTTAGCCTTCAAAATTCAGTTTACGACTAAAAAACTTATTTGATATCGATACCAGGAAATCAAAATTTGACTTACATCCATTCATTTTTCTTTCAGTCTACGGTTTCGCTTTAACTGGAAACAACAATTGCTTTTTAGTCGTGCCAACGTCCAAAGAGTCTGAGCTCCAGGACCATGGATTAGTTTTAAAGCTTTCATTACACCCGAGCAACGCCGGGCTGTACTGCTAATAACCACTAAGCACAATCTTGAATAGAGATATTTAGAAATTCGTTGAGAGATGGGAAACGAATCAAATAAAGACGCACGTTATAAAGGGACACAAAAAATGATATTAAAATAGTATTATTAAGACCAATAAAGAAGAAAGATTGGAAGTTTTCAGTTGAATTTGAAGAATGAAGAATAAAGAATGAAGGAAAGAGTAAAATGAGCTGAATAGAAAGAATAGGAAGAGGTGTTCGCTGAATTTGGATATGAAGAGAGAGTTGAAGGAGGAAGATGTGAGGAAGTTGGTGTCAAAAGGAGACGTAGTAGAGGAGAAAGAAAAAAAAAGAAAGGCGGAAATATCAGGTTAATTTGGAGATGAATGGAGAGTGGGGGAAACGAATGAGGAAGAGATGTCAATTGAATCTAGAGGAGAAGGAAGAGAAGAAAAGATAAGTATTAAGATGAAAAATGGAAGCTGTGAAATTATGAAGGCATTAGATGGTGGAGATGCCAGAAACGCTGTATGGAAATGAACCAAAATGGAGTTTTGTATTTATATCGATTAGTCACACACTGGGTCACTGTGTTGGTCGGAGAAAGCTCCTCTGCTGCAACCAAATGGGAAAAATCAACTACAACACGACTACCAAGGTTCATCATGGCTCATCGGGTAAACATGGAGCTTCTTTTTGCAGATGAATTTTTTTTTCAAATCGAACAAGAAGCTTTGATATCGTATGTGAATCCATTACGATTGTTTTTGCTCCAGTGATGGATACATATACATACAGTAAGTGTGGTGAACTCAGTGAACTCAACTCTCACTGGGTGTCGCATTATCTGATTTGCATTTGATTGCTATAGAGCAATAGTTGGCAAGATAACCACACACTAGTCACAAGGGTAATGAAATTTCATTCTGGGTATTATAGATATTAACCGAAACAAAAACAGTATTTGGTACCAGCTGGACTCCTCCTCTTACTTCTCCTCCTTTGCCCTCTTTTCTTACTACTAATGCTACTACTTACTAATACTCCTAATAATATTATTAACAATAATTCATTGGAAGTGTGGGAGTGTTAATATATACATATTTTGTCTTGTTGAATTAAGATGGACGGCAACATATTATCCCCCTTAGTACCACATATTCTTACCACAATAGGTTAGGCATGTTCCCTAAGGGTTGACGCACTCTGCATCACTTTTCATACGCAGAAGTAGAGGAATTTAATGGCTGTGTTTGGTAGCTTCTGTCCTTTTTTTTTTTTAGTTTTTTTTGTTCTTGTCTAGGACGTGCGTTGTGGTGCAGTGGATATCGGCTCGGAACGAGAAATCAGCGAGCCGAGTTCGAATTCTAGTTGAATTCATTGCATTCACTTACACGCAAATAACATTGGAAAAGTTATTAATTCGTCTTTTCCCTCCAGTTATGTGTTAAATAATGGGCCAGATTGGGTTCTATAACCTCGTCTGGTAACCAGTCTACCGCAGAAAGCAATGGCAACCTACTGCGGGATAATCTTTTGCCCAGCCAGATATGTCTCTTTTGAGACATGATCGCTCAAAGCGTATATCCCGTATGGCACTTAACTGACTGACCGACTAGATATTTAGGAACACCCTCAATCAGAGCCCATGCGAACGCACTCTTTTAACTGAAGATATTTCTAACTGGACCTCATAGAAAGATTATGCACTGTTTTTTTAACAAAGTCTTTCACCATATTGTGCATATTTAGCTGTCATATATGTACCTGATTAGACTGGAGGTCATGGTGGGTGTATATTGCATATGTGCACCCGAGCATCACTTTGCTGGAGTGATGCTCTCTCACTCAATAATAATAATGAGCAAAATCAGGAAATGCCTCATACGTGATACAGGCTTCGAAAGAGACATGACAGACTGGGCAGATGATCATCCCGCAGTAGGTTGCCATTTCTTTCTGCGGTAGACTGGTTGCCAGCCAAAGCTATAGAACCCAATCGGTCCTGTTATTTATCCCAGAACTGGATGAAAGAGACGGATTAATACTTTTCCCGAGGGTATTTACGCGTGAGTGCAAGGAATTCAACTGGAATTCGAACTCCGTTCACCGATTTCTCGTTCTAAGCCGATATTCACTGCGCAACAACGCACACGTGTAAATGCGTAAGTTGTGTATAAAATCTATGGTAATTTAATATTATCATGGTCTTTGGTGTGGTGTTTTGCTACTAATCAACAGGTCTTACATTTTAGTGAAATGTCTAATTTTGGGGGCTTACGGCCATATCACGTTGAATACACCGGTTCTCGCTCAATCACTGAAATTGAGCAACGTTGAGCTTGGTCAGTACTTAGATGGGTGACCGCTTGGGAATACCAGGTGCTGTAAGCGTATAGTGACGGATGTGCGTTGTGGTGCAGTGGATATCGGCTCGGAAAGAGAAATCGGTGATTCGAGTTCGAATTCCAGTTAAATATCCTGCATTCACTTAAGCACTAGTACTCCTTGGTAAAGGTATTAATCCGTCCCTTCCCTCCAGTTATAAGTTAAATAACAGAGTAGGACTTGGGGACCCTGCCCTTAAAAACAAATCCCAATGAATCTTGATACTCAAAAAGAAAAAAAAAGTATTACTAGATACAAAACTTATATAAAAACAACAATAAATTGTTGAAAGAAAAATGTATTACCAGCAATAAATAAATAAATAATTTAGTTGGCAATAAATGACCCGCCGAGGCTGATATGCCATAAAACAAAACAACCAACAACTTTAAATTTTTAATCAGTTAAATGGATGCAAATACCCAAGACCAAATATAATCTCATAATTTTGCAGGTTCCTTTGGTCTTTAGTTAGTACGCATGTTCCCGTCTTCCATAATGCCTCATAAAAATGGACTATTCCGATATAATCGTATGGAATTAAAGAAAAGACATATCAGAAAAGCTGTTCGGTTTCAGCAAGTAAAAAGGAAGAGATGGTGAAAATCCTCTCATGTGCTTTTTACGGGGCACGGTTGTTAGCCCTGCACCCAGCCTCCAAACCCCAAGCCTGGAGGACCTCCCAAGCCCCCAAACCCTAAACCCCAAGCCTGGAGGACCGGTGGACTATTCTTGGTCCTTTCGTTTACAGCACCTGGCATTATCAAATGGTCACCCATTTAAGTACTGACCAGGCTCGACGTTGATTTAACTTCGGTGATGGGACGGGAACCGCTGCATTCAACACGCAATAGCCGTAATTAATTTGAATTTTTTTCGTTTATATTCACTTAATACTTTAAATAATAACCTGCATTCATAATTATTATTGTTTATGCAACATTTTGTTGAAACTGTTAAACTGAAATATTAAACGATGCAATAGAGGAATATGCACGAAGATTTTATCGTCGTGGAATTCGCAACAATATTATTCAAACATTAACTTAAGTATGATAATTTATGAAAAAATTAAAATCGAAAAAACTGAAATGTTCACCAGTTCTGCTAGTAATATTAAATAATACAACAATTATCACCTCAAATATCACTTCAACTATGATAGTCACTTTTTAAAAAATTGGTAACTCCAAACAATTTTTTTACTAAAAATCCGTTCCATTCTTGCAACTTATTAATATTGATATCCCAAATACCGCAAACTCACAAGACAATTACGATTTATCGTTAGTAGTGAGGTCACATTTATCAGTAAAATGTAAACTGTTGGGACTATTCGAATCAATATATAAAATAGTAGTGATTATACCTCGAGGAAGGAAGTCGAGTGAGCGAGTCCGTCGGGTATTTCCGGTATTGGACCGGAAGTGTTCTACTAGTCAATCTATCACGTCTCTACGACGATACTGTATACTAATTACCTTGTTCTGTATTCTACTAATCCTCACCTCTTGTAAATACTTCTCTTTCCTGTCAATACACCTACTTTTATACTATTACGTTGTTTTGTATTATTTCACATAATTCTGTTACCCGACGTAACATAAACCATATTTGTTTCATAAAATCTTTCAAGATGATCAGTATCATGAGGTAAATAGCATAAATTTTAATTTTAAGCTTCCCTAGATTATATGGGTTTGTTCGCATCATTAGAGACCTTAATATATACAAGAGGATCTCTGAAAAGCTCTCTTCTAAATCAAGAAGTCATTCTCCAAAAATACTGATGTTTGGTTTTTTTATTAAGATTTGCAGAAGTGTGGAAGAAATAAAAACGTTTTCGAAATATATACAGTACTGTGCAAAAGTATAATGACAAGAACTATTTCATCATTTATGGGGCATATTGACAGAAAATAAACAATTTAATTTTATTTGATTTACTCAACAAATGTTTTAACAAGAAAAAAATACTTGTTACAAAATAAATTTAATATTTACTATAATAGTCTTTTGCTTTGATCACAGCATTTATTCTGTTAGACATTGACATCACAAATTTCTTCAATGTATCGAATGGTATTTCCTGCCAAGCAGCTTGTATTTATTCCAGAAGTGTATCTTGCGAAGTAACATTAGATTTATCAATTTTTATATCCAAAATATCCCATAGATGTTCAATAGGATTGAGATCAGGGCTTTGTGGGTGCCTATTCATATTTCGAGCCTTCCTTCCTTTTCTTTTTTAGTTAAATAATTCTTTCAAAGATTTGGCTTTTCACCCTGTATTTGAATTTCAGTGAGGATTCTAGGAAAATCACCCCCTGTCCTAATACTTTTGCACACTACCAGTAGTGTGCAAAAGTGTTAGGACAGGGATGATTTTAAACTTTATTTTGATGCCTCATAAAAGATAAAATAGTTCTTGTTCTAATACTTTTGCACAGTACTGAATATATACTAGGTGCGATTGGTAAATTGTCGCAATTATTTTGATGCCTCATGGAAGATAAAATAGATCTTGTCCTAATGCTTTTGCCCAGTACTGTATATTGTCTTAAAAGCAATCAATTTTTTTAACATAGAAGTTTTTTTGCACGATATGAAAAAGGTCATTTCTGTATTAACCTGAGAACACTAACCATGAGTATATAGTATCCAGCGCAAATGACGCCATTTTAATTACAATTTAATTAAATTTTCAGTATCTGATTTTCTTACCTAAATAATATGTTTTTCAGTTCCTATTAATGTTAACTCAAAGTACAAATTTTGCACTTCCTGCCTGTAAAATATTTCAAATAAAGATTTATATTTAATATATTTTTTAAATTTTCAAAATCGGGTATGATATACCCATGGTTAGTAGCGGGGTAACTTTAGGTGATGCTTAGTGTTCCAGGGTTAGGAAATTCTTTCTTCTCTTCATTTATCTTTTCCTTTATCTTTCTTTTATATATATATATATATATATATATATATATATATATATATATTAACATGCCCTGTGGACATAGAAGAATCCATCCAAATGAGTATCCTTTACATATAATGGTAGGATAACTCTTTAGGAGAGCTCTAAACCTATATGCATAAAAATACATATAGAACAAATATAAGAAAAATTAAGACAGACGCGTTATTTCATGGTAATTCGGAAGTATAGGCCTATTTCAAGCGAGCCATCTTCAGCTTCCGTCTTTATTCAACGAAGGATTCTACATGAATGGGATTCACAAAAGACGGAAGCTGAAGATGGCTCACCTGAAATAGGCCTATACTTCTGAATTACCATGAAATAACGCGTCTATCTTAATTTTTCTTATATATATATATATATATATATATATATATATATATATAAGTGAAAAGTGTATGTATATAATTATAAATATCAATATATATATATATAAATATGCAATTTGTTATATATATTATATTGTTTACATATTATATATGCGTGGTACTTATTTAAAAGCGCTCAATATCAGTGATAGAGCAGACATATTCATATAGGTATGTGTGAGTTTGTAATCCTGGGTTTCACGCTTTTGCGATCGTCGTGAAACCCAGGGTTACAAATTCACACATACCTATATATATATATATATATATATATATATATAAATCAACATATATATATATATATATATATATATATATATATATATATATATACACATGTTGATTTATTATTAACCTGGGAATACTAACCATGGATATATAGTACCCAGCGCAAATGACGACAATTTAATTCTAATTAATTAATGGTGTAACTTTAGTGTTGATGGTTATTGTTCCAGTGTTAAATTTGTAAGTAGTGGTCCTTCATAGAAAGTTTCTTACACTTCCGAAATAGCATGATTCAAATTAGTGGACGCCTTGATACGACAGGTTGCTTCTATGAAATTGTAAGCCCGCTCCCTCATTTATTAACCATTCTAAACTTGTTTACTTTAACGTTGCAATAATTTGTATCCTATTTTATAATGATTCAGTTAATTCGTCATGCATGAAAAGTGGATTCATTACATTTATCGCAATATACATTCATCATTGCTACAAAAAAAAAAAAACGTTTTACTAAGATTACGACAAAATTCCGGTTTGCAATTGACTTTCATCAAGTGATTCTCGGTAATCTGGTTATTGCAAAGTGGTGATTGTCTATATTTCTGAGATGTAGTATTTACAGTATTTACGTTATTCGGACTATTGTCTTCATCTTTCTTGCCATTTGTACGACGTTTCGGCCGTTGTACGCTCCGGCCTTCTTCGGGTGCTAGGAATTTCTAACCGAACCCTTTATTACAACCACTGCGGTATATGAACTCCATTCCTTGCGTAATGTCTCGATTGGAAGTTATCATGAGTTATCTTCCTCTAACCCTGCAAGTTACTTGTTCACAACTGCAGTAGCCTGGTATTGAACTCATAACTATAAGAGTCAAGTTAGGAACTAACCAACGTCTATATCCACTGGGCCATGTGTCCTTAACGACAAGAACAACTAAAAAAAGGGGGTTACTGGACATTAGGTTTATAAGTCCCCAAAGTTCAGTTGTTCTTGTCCTTAAAGCCAAGTTGATATAGATGTTGGTTAGTTCCTAACTTGACTCTTAGAGTTGTGAGTTCAATACCAAGCTACAGTAGTGAACAAGATATAACTCACGATAACTTCGAGTTCATATACAACAGTCATTGTAATAAAGGGTTCGGTTCTAAATTCCTAGCACCTGAAGAAGGCCGGAGCGTTCAACGGTCAAAACGCTGATGAGGACAATAGTCCGAGTTATGTAATTACTGTAAAGTGGTGATTTGATTGTCAGTTGTGCCCCGATTCTCTAGTCTTGTGCTGGACTAAACTAAGCTTAGTTAATACTAACTAAAGGCTTTTTATTACTTTTAGTTGAAATTCAGGAGGAAATCAATATGGCAGCAAATTCAGTGAAAACCGCCTGAATAGTATTCATCCCTGTCTAACAATTGAAACAAACTTCAAAACTATTAACACTGCTGTAAAATAACTGTTGGGAACGAATGCTGATCAGTGCGCGTTTTACAAATACTTGCTATTGTAGCTAGAGAGGTAAAATATCGAACGATACCAGTTTTCATTCTTTATGTGTAATTACTAAAAGATAACGGCAGCTAATCTAAAGTCAATCAATATTTATCCATTGACTCATTTATATTTTTACAGCGTTTCACCGATTTGCATTTGGTCTTCTAGTTCGCACGATTGAAACTACTTTGAGTTTCACAACATGTGATACATGTGATATGCCATAGTATATGTTATATTGAATAATATAGATCTATTGTATCAAATTATACTGCTCGTTTCTAGCTGCATAATCAGTTTTTTGATGTTAGGATGAAATTCATCAAGGAAGACACCGTAGTTTTTGTTAACCCATGTACTTTCGCTCTTTTCCGAGATCATTTTAGAAACAAGAAATTGAATATATATATATATATATATATATATATATATATATATATATATATATATGTATATAGTACTGTCCAAAAATATTAGCATATTAACTATTTTATCTTTTATGAGGCATCAAAATAAAGTTTAAAATATATTTTAACTTATTGACAGAAAATAAACAATTTAGTTAAAATAATTTTATTTTATTTTAATCAACAAATGCATTAACAAGAAAAAATACTTGTTACAAAATTAATTTAATATTTAGTATAATAGCCTTGTGCTTCGATCAAGCATTTTGTCAAGCATTGACATCACAAGCTTCTTTAATGTATCTAATGGTATCTCCTACCAAGCAGCTTGTATTTGTTCCGAAAGTGTGTCTTGCAAAGTAACATTAGATTTATTAATTTTTTAAATCCAAAATATCCCATAGATGTTCAATATGATTGAGTTCAGGGCTTTGTGGGGGTCAATTCAAATTCCGAAGCATTCCTTCCTTATCTTTATAGTTAAATAATTCTGACAAAGGTTTGGCTTTTCACCCTGTATTTGAATTTCAGTGAGGATTCTAGGAAAATCACCCCCTGTCCTAATACTTTTGCACACTACCAGTAGTGTGCAAAAGTGTTAGAACAGGGGTGATTTTAAACTTTATTTTGATGCCTCATAAAAGATAAAATACTTCTTGTCCTAATGCCTTTTCACCGTACTATATATATATATATATATATATATATATATATATAATCCGCGTACAAGCCTGTTTCACTCTATCACCGCTCATCAGTGGTAGCTGAAACCCGACTGATTTGTCATCATTCGGCGATCTTACCAATAAGCTATCGGCGCACGACAGTAAAAAGGCGGATTTCATAGCTTGTTTTTACAGAATGTAAATACACCAGCAGTCAAGTGTGTAGACGAATTGAGAGCGTTCAACACAATAACCAGAGGACATAGTATAAAGCCGTAAGTAGACAGTGATTATGAAATTTCCCTTTCTCCGCAGCCCACAATTTACTCCAGCATCAGTAAGAAATCCGAAGAGCCGGACAAACATAACCTCGCTGCTGATCTTGAGAGGGATCTACATTCTCTGGTGGAATGGGGTTAGAGGTGGCTTGTAAATTTTAATGCGTCTAAGACGAAGCGGTTGTTTGTCAATCATCACAGGCTACCTCTCCTGCCTCCCATAACATGGACCAAGCGAGTCTCCCTGAGAGCAATACACTGCGCCTCTTCGGCTTTACCCTCTCTTCCGATTTCAAGTGGAACCATTACATTGAGTCAATAGCTAAATCCACCACTAGGAAGATTAGGTCACTGTGTCGAGACAGGATGTTTTTCCCTCCTGAATCCATCTTGCATATATACAAATCAATCATCCGTCCGTGCATGGAATACTGCTGTCATATATGGTCAGGCGCAACCGCTGTTCATCTCAGTGTTCTTGACAGACTCCAAAGGAGAATCAGTAATGTGATAGGTATCGACTTGGCTGCTCGACTAAAGCCACTTTCTCACCGACTGGATATGGCTTCCCTCTGTCTGTTCTATAAATATTTTCATGGCTTCTGCTCCAACGGACTTATGTCACTGGTGCCCCTGCAACAGTTGTTTACTCGTGCAACCAGACGGGCAACTGGGTCCCAAACATTCACAGTTAGATCAACCAAATGCAGGCGACAATTCTACTCCTCAGCTTCTTTTCTCGCACTTCTCGCCTGTGGAACTCGCTTCCATATTCTTGCTTTCCTGACGGCTATAACTTCCAGGAATTTAAATGCAATGTCAATACCCATCTATTAACCACTTAACTCTAGTTCTTTCTCCACCACCCTGTTTATCTTTTCCTTTCTCTCAATTTTGCAACTGTCATCAGACATGTAATCCCATCCATAACTGGTTCGTCTTTCTCTTTACTCTGCTCCTTATCTAATCTTTTCACTCTTATGTAGCCCCCTGCACATCAGTGACGTTACCGCCTTGCTCGGGGTGATACGATTAAAAAAAAGTGCTCAATCGGCTAGCGAGAGCATAAATAAATCATCTGCATATAAGCCTGTTTCACTGCATCACAGCTCGTCATCACTTCAATCCGGGACTGAGACCCGACTGATTTATTATCAGTAGGTCTGGCAGGGCAGGGGGAAATATTTATTAATTCAACAAACGAGTAGACTAATAATTTCATATATATATATATATATATATATATATATATATATATATATATATATATATATCACATATAAAAAAATTAAATTAGGAAATTAAATTAAAACTAAATCTAGCATAGTATTAGTATCAAGATTTACTGGATTAAATATCCCTTAAGTTGGAGATAAACTTAAAACGAGAGGCAAAAAAAAAACGGTAAATTATTATATAATATGTATAAATAATTTAATTATATTGCTAATAAGAAGAGATAAAACAATTACCCAAAAGGTATTTAGATCAATTATTAGAATATTAAATTAAATTTTAATCTATGACGGTATTAAAACTAAAACAAATGGATTAATTATCACTTGGGTTTAAAATTGTTGGGGATTCGCCTCTTTGTACATAACAATGGACTCAACTGAGAGTACATATAATCCTGCCTATACAGAGAACGGCAGTGGTAAAGAGTAGTTTTAAATCAGTTGCTTAGTTGGTGAGTAAGTTGGTGCAAAGTTAGTTAGAGTTGTTTGGATATAGACTCATTATCCGGACATACTATTTCCCTTCAAGACTGTATATAATTATTTCTACTAATAGTATTCCTGAATTGACTAACCCGTGTTTCCTGTTTGTATATCTTGTTCAATATAACTTACATTTTCTATCTCCATATCTGTTTTTGTTATTTATTATTTTGTGTGGTTTCTCACCCGGAATCCACAACACTTTAATTCCCTAAGAACTAAGTAAATGTACTCATGTCTGTTTACGTTGTATATATTGATTTCTACTAATAGTATTCCTGAATTGACTAACCCGTGTTTCCTGTTTGTATATCTTGTTCAATATAACTTACATTTTCTATCTCCATATCTGTTTTTGTTATTTATTATTTTGTGTGGTTTCTCACCCGGAACCCACAACAAAAATAATAGCATAGAACTAGAATGGAAAGACATTTAAGAATGTTTAAGATTGGGAAGACATATTATAATCTGCTGTAGTATATGGCTAATAATAAAAAATAAAACAATTATTTTAATGAAATTAAATTTTAGAATAATTACTAGGAAAATAAATTGAAATCTGTGACGGCATTAATATCAATCGACAGAACTAGAAGAAAAAGAGAAATAATAAAAAGAATATTTTTATATAATATAATTTAATTATTCAATTTATAAGAAAAGAAAAACTATTTAAAGAAATTTTAATTTTAGATTAATTAATAGGGAGTTTGTAACTAAATTGAGATTTATGCCGGTATTTGCAAATAAATTCTTTTCTTAAGTTCAAAATAAATTTTGCTTAGGATATAATATTTAAAAAAAAATAAACATAGATTGCATCTAGCGTAAAGGTTATTGGGGGTGTAGACCGAACCTATTAGTCTTCAACTCACAATTGGAAACTTTCATTTTCTAAAATCTTCGGGAAACAGATATTTGGAATTTTAAGTTGTGATTTAAAAAGGATTGTTTATGAGAATAGTAACTTTGTTTAAATTCTTCTGTCGAAATTCCAATGTAAACTTGTATTTTGGCTATTTTGTGGGGAATGTTGGCTTGGTAGATCATTTGCGTAGACTTATTTTTGCCTCCCACGGGTCAAAGGTAGGCGGACCTACAATTGTAAGAGGTTCTTATATCAAAAGTAATATTAGTTCCATCCAAATTCTTTAAAATTGTATATTGTGGGAATTAATGGTATAATCTACATAGTGCGTGCAAGAACAACTATTTTTAACAGTATTTCTATTAACGATTCTGAATAGTGGTTATTGGTATAAAAATATTTTCAATATATATATGTTTTCAATATATATATATATATATATTATGTGAACCACGCCTTCCACTGGTATGCAGCGGAGGGGTTATATTAAATAACTTCTTAGATCTAATCATAGGCAAGTTAGTTCACTGTATCGTACGAAACAATTCTATTCATCAGAATCCCTCTTGCACATTTATATATCTACTATTCTTCCGTAGTTTAAATATTGCTGCCATTGTAATTGATCATGACCTGATATCTCGACTTTCCCACTTTTCTACCGACGTAACGCGGCTTCTCTCTGTCTTTTCTACAAATGTTTTCAAGGCAATTGTTTTGATCATTTGTTTTCCTTAGTGCTATGTCTGTAGGAAGTTAATCATTTACAAAGCAGGAAACTGTGCCACGCCGATTTTCTGTTGAATTATCTAAATGTACGCATCAGTTATTTCTAATAGTTTCTTTTTTCTCACATGTGGAACTTACTTCCCAAACGATAAAACCATATATATATATATATATATATATATATATATATATATATATATATATATATATATAGTACTGTGCAAAAGTATTAGGACAAGAACTATTTCATCTTTTATGAGACATACTGACAGAAAATAAACAGTTCAATTAAAATAATTTGATTTGGTTAACTCAACAAATGCTTTAACAAGAAAAATACTTGTTACAAAATTAATTTAATATTTACTACAATAGACTTTTTCTTTGATCACAGCCTTTATTCTGTCAGGCATTGACATCACAAGCTTCTTCAGTGTATCCAATGGTACCTCCTGCCAACCAGCTTGTATTTGTTCCGAAAGTGTGTCTTACAAAGTAACATTAGATTTATCAATTTTTATATCCAAAATATCCCATAGATGTTCAATAGGATTGAGTTCAGGGCTTTGTGAGTGTCAATTCAAATTCCAAAGCCTTTCTTCCTCTTTTTAGTTAAATAATTCTTGCAAAGGTTTGGCTTTTCACCCTGTATTTGAATTTCAGTGAGGATTTTAGGAAAATCACCCTTGTCCTAAAACTGCAAAAGTGTTAGAACAGGGGTGATTTTAAACTTTATTTTGATGCCTCATAAGCGATAAAATAGTTCTTGTCCTAATAATTTTGCACAGTACTGTATATATACTAGGTGCGATTGGTAAATTGTCGCAATTATTTTGATGCCTCATGGAAGATTAAATATTTCTTGTCCTAATACTTTTGCACAGTACTGTATATGTATATAAACAAGCTATTCTGTGCCAGTTACTGTTTATCAACCTGCTTAATATATTTCGTCTTCGCCAATAAATACTTCGATTCGATCCAAAGTCAACAAATTGTATTATTTTATGAGGTTAAGACTTTCCTCTTCAAGCCAAAATATGATGCCAAAAATTAATATGCTTTATTTTTTGCAAGAATTAAATTATGACGACAAAGACAATCACTGTTGTTTTAATTCTATGATTGTAATTTTGCTATTAATTTCACAATTTTTTTTACTTGGTCAGTCAGTTAGTTAAGTGCCATACGTGATACACGCTTGGGCGATCATGTCTCGAAAGAGACATGACTGACTGGGCAGAAGACTATCCCGCAGTAGGTTGCCATTGCTTTCTGCGGTAGACTGGTTGCCGACCAAGGCTATAGAACCCAATATGTCCTGCTATTTAACCCATAACTGGAAGGAAGAGACGGATTAATACCTTTCCCAAGGGTATTTGCTCGTAAGTGAATACAATGGATTCAACTGGAATTCGAACTCGGCTACCCGGTTTCTCGTTCCGAGCCGATATCCACTGTACTACAACGCACATCCGCTTTTACTTGGTACAAGAGATTAAAATGATAAAGAATAAAAATTTGAAATGTTGTATGATCAACACAGGATCACACATAATTATTAAGAAAGAAGTGGAATAAAAAGTTCTTGCAACGAGTAGGATTAAATCTTTTTGGCAAATAACATCAATGTATGTTGTGTCTTGAACAGACTGATTCTTCTTCTTCTATGTGCCCTGTCCCTTCAGGACGTAGGCGATCATGGTTTTCCACGTTTCCCTGTCCCTGGTGACTCTGAGCCCGCCTTTTCCTGTTACACCGTGCAATCCACGTTCTGTCATCCACCTGATTAGGTCCTTCAAATATGTTATCCATTGCTTTCCTCTGTCTCTTTTTCCCTCTATCTGGCCTGTTAGTATCAGATTCTCCAAGCCGTTCTTCCTCATTGCATGTCGCAGGAACTTCATCTGTCTCTTTCTGATGCTCAGTATTAATTTTCTTTTTGTTTCCATCATTTCAAGGACCTCATCTTTGCTCACATGCTCGATCCATGATATTCGCAGCATCCTTCTGTAGAAACATATTTCAGTTACTTCAAAATTTTCTTTCATCTTCGAAGATATTGTCCAACATTCACTGTCATATTGAAAAACTGACAACACATAGCAGTCCAGTACTCTCTTCCTTGTTTCTAGTGAAATTGTCCTGTTTCTTAATATTTTATTCAACTTCTGGAATGCTTCCTTCGCCATGCCAATTCGTCTTCGGATCTCTGTGTCGCACTTTCCGTCTTCTGTTATAACACTTCCCAGATGGAGGAAAAGCTAGAGTATTAAAAGTTGATGTTAATTTAAACAGACAAGCGATATTACATTGATTTGGAAAATTAGTGAAACTCAGCCTTTCGTTGTTTCCGAATTCTGGCGGCTCAACAGCAGCCACTTCCCCATCGTCGAAATGTGGCCTCCCTTTGTCTGTTCTATAAATACTTTCATGGCTTCTGCTCAGACGAACTTAAGTCACTGATGCCTCCTCAACAGGTGTTTACTCGTGCAATCAGACTGGCAACTGGGTCCCACCCATTCACTGTCAGGTTAGCCAAATGCAGACGACAGTTCTACTCCTGCAGCTTCTTCTCTCGCACTACCCGCCTGTGGAACTCGCTCCCATATTCTTGCTTTCCTGACGGCTACAACCTCCAGAAATTTAAATGCAAAGTCAATACTCATCTACTAACCACTGGACTCTAGCTGTCTCCCCCCTGTATAACCTTTCCTTTCTCTCCACCTATGTATCTGTCATCGCACCTGCTTTCTCAGCTTTCTATTGTTCCTCTCTAACTAGTTTGTACACCTCACTCTTTTCTAATTAATCTTTTTAGATTTATGTAGCCCCCTGCACATCAGTGGCGTTTCCGCCTTGCTCGGGGTGAAATGATTAAAAAAAATCTGTATTGATCAATCGAATGAGCATAAATACTATCACTGCGATATTAAAAAACTTTCATACTAACATTCACGCACTTCACACATCTAAAGAGATATACAAAGCTTAGTTAAGTTTGACACAGACAGTATAATCAATTTCACTAAACATGTTATAATTAATACGACATACACACATACGTTCGTTTCTATGGCAGACAAGATTACATTTCTCTTTGAGAATAGTTGTAAATGCAATATTTCACACACACACACACGCGCGCGCGCGCGCATATATCTAAACTTATTTATAAATGGAACTTTGTGTGTGTGTGTGTGTGTGTGTGTGTGTGTGTGTGTGTGTGTGTGTGTGTTACCTATAGACTCCGAAATGGCTGAACCGAATTTCTTGAAAATGTACACAGTGGTACTATAAGCGTCTGCAAGTGTTCTTAGCTAGGTTTTGTGTCGAGGTACTCCTGATAAATATCGAAAATCGATAATCGAAAAAATCGGGTTATAGAAGGAGTGATCCGATTTTAATCAAATTTGATACATTCATAGACGAAGACATAAGAAACGATATTCAGAAGTTTCAAGGTTTCAGTTTTACAATAGTGCAGAAAATCGATAATATATATATATAAAAGCTTTCATTACACCCGAGCAACGCCGGGCTATACCGCTAGTATGTATATATATATATATATATATATATATATATAAATTAATATATAAAAAATTTAAAACAATTGACCTCATGGTCTCTAATAACCCTACAACCACACAACTAAATCCTCTATAGAAAACCAAGGTAGTCTATCAATTTACATGCGCGTTCAGAGATCGTATCTCTGGTACTAATAATAAACCCACTGCATATACTCGTTTTACTACAACCATGTTCTCGCGTAGACATACCTGTCACCTTTCTGATCAGAGTTCAATTAAACAACATTTCTTCGAAAAACATAGGCATGTAGGTAATATTAGACAGATTTTAGTCAACAACACAATAATACTCACTCGTACACACAGTAAAAAGAACCTTCAGATATTGGAGGCCATCTACATTAAATCAAAACAACCCGCACTTACTAAAATCACATGTTAATCTGGTCATAACAGCTTACATTGCATTTAGACATATGGTTCTGTTAACATTTTAATCTCTCACGCGGTGTGTGACGTCATAGAACCGCATGACAAATTTACGAAGTCCGTCTGCTATTTAGTGACTGTTATCGTTGCTTCGTATTGTTTTATGTCAACACAAGATAAAATCATCTTTGATGGTTGATGTCTTTATGTTAACGTCCCTGTAACCTCTCTGAAGATGGCTCATGTGAACCGAAAGCTTAGAACCAGCATAATAAGATATATCCAAATGTTGACAATTTTTTCTTCATTTTCACCTGAAATTAAAACCAAAATACGATGTTTAGAACGGTTCATGATTAAACATAATAGACATTCATTGTCTGTTATATTTAACAGGATATGTTTAGAAAATTATCTGCTGCCTCAATGCACGATATATATATATATATATATATATATATATATATATATTCACTTTCACACCCTGATTGAGCACTCTAGAAGAATGCTAGACTTTGAAAAACAGTAGCTACTCTGGCATCTACGCATCGTTCATTCAGCAATGATTTAGAACACTCTCAGCTATTGGGCGTGTATAATGATAATTATACGAGCTAAAATGTCTGTCTCTTTCTACTGAACGCCCATTGCTCAGAGGTAGAATCACCGTCTGACGCCAATTCGGTCGGGTTTCAATCCTGGATTAAAAGCAATTGGATGTCTAACCGTACTGATGTGCTGTGATACAGCGAAACAGATCTGTCTGCGGATGACTATATATATATATATATATATATATATATATATATATATATTAGGTACAGAGAGAGAGAGAGAGAGAGAGAGAGAGAGAGTGAGCGAGAAAGAGAAGAAAACTCAATACATAATTAAATCAGTCTACCGCAGAAAGCAATGGCAACCTACTGCGGGATAATCTTTTGCTTAGTCAGTCATGTCTCTTTCGAGACATGATCGCCCAAAGCATTTATCACGTATGGCACTTAACTGAATATACACACAATAATAACACAAATCTAAAAATAAAAATAACCAAACAAAGAAAGAAATACAAATAGAATAGTAAAAAGAAAGAAAGAAAGAAAAAAGGTCTATATACTATAATTACAGTCACATTTTTTTTTATAATCGTGTGGCTTCAAGCAAGGCATTTACTGCCACTGTTGAGCAGGGGTTACATAGTAGTAATGTTATGAGAAAGAGTGACAGGTTACAGGGGATGTCAGGAATAGGGTAGGAGAAGGACGAGAATACTGATGAGAGTGGACGAAGAAAGGAGCATGAGAGAGGGAGAGAGAGGATGCAAGTTATTGAGATAGGAGATGAAAATTGTAGCTATCGGGAAAGCAAGTAAACGGAAGTGAATTCCACAGGCGGGAAGTGCGAGAGAAGAAGCTGATGGAGTAGAAATTGCGTTTATAATTTATTCGTTTCGCAGTAAAAGGGTGGGACCTAGTTGCTAATCTTGTTGCTCGAGCAAATCATGTATTGGGGGTACCAGTGAGCTAAGTTCATTTGAGCAGAAGCCATGAAAGTATCTGTAGAAGATACACAGGGAAGCCACATTGAGCCGGTGAGAAAGTGACTGTATCCTAGCTGCCAAGACGGGATCGATCACATTACAGATTCTCCGTTAGATTTTGTCAAGGACCCCTAGGTAAAAAGCAGGAGCAATCGACCAGATATGGCAGTATTCAATGCACGGGCGGATGGGAGATTTCTATATGTGCAGGAGCAATTACAAAAAAATTTAAAAGCTAAAAATAGTTAAAGATTGACAAGAAAAATATTATTCTTTAGGACTCAGTTGGACTAAAGTGATGTTTAAATTAATGCAACTACATTTCCATAGGAAGGAAAGAGACGCAATTTTTTAAAAATGTATATAGTCTAGCCGATTGATAGGTTGTATATATTTTATGAAGATCAATGGCGAAGAGTAGATAACGTTTGATATTGTATGAAGAACAAAGACGAACCATAGATAAGGATTGATATTGTATAAAGATCATAGACCAAGAGTAGATAACAATTGATATTGCATAAAGTATAAAGACCAACAGTAGATAACGATTGATATTGTCTGAAGATCAATGGCGAAGAGTAGATAACGATTGATAATGTATAAAGATCATAGACCAAGAGTAGATAACAATTGATATTGTATGATGAACAAAAACGAACAGTAGATAACGATTGATACTGTATAAAGATCATAGACCAAGAGTAGATAACAATTGATATTGTATGAAGAACAAAGACGAACAGTAGATAACCATTAATATTGTATGAAGAACAATGGCGAACTGAAATGTGGTCCCACAGAAACATACTGGATATAAAGTGGGGAATCATTTCCATATTACAATCAATCTATAAACTGAAACCTCAATTAGTGGTTACAGCATTTTCTGTACATTTGTATTCCTGAGATCCAAAAGCACAACGATGGATTCCAGGAGCTGAGTAGAGTATTAAGAGACAGGAAAATTTCGCTAGAAACAAAGAAGAGAGTACTGGATTGTTATGTGATGTCAGTTCTTCAATATGGCAGTGAATGTTGGACATTATCTTCGAAGATGAAGGAAAAACTTGAAGAAACTGAAATGTGGTTCTACAGAAGGATGCTGCGAATATCGTGGACCGAGCATGTGAGCAATAGTGAGGTTTTTATAAAGGATGGAAACGAAAAGGAAATTAATACTGAACATCAGGAAAAAAAAACAGCTAATGTTCTTAGGACATGCAATGAGGAAGAAGGGCTTGGAGAACGTGATACTAACAGGCCAGAGGGAGGAGAAAAGAGACTGGGTAATGCAGCGAATAATATATATGAAGGACCTAATCAGATGGATGATGGAACGAGATGAAGAAAAGACTTAAAGCAACCGAAATGTGGATCTATAGAAGCATACTGGATATAAAATGGGGAATCAATTCCATATTACAATCAATATATAAACTGACCCCCCCCCCCAATTTCTGGTCGCAGCAGTTTCTGTATATTTATATTCCTGAGATCCAAAAGCACAAGGATGCATTCCAGAAGCTTAGTAGAGTATTAAGAGACAGGAAAATTTCGCTGGAGGCAAAGAAGAGAGTACTGGATTGTTATGTGATGTCTGTCCTTCAATATGGCAGTGAATGCTGGACAATCTCATCAGAGATGAAGGAAAGACTTGAAGCAACCGAAATTTGGTTTTACAGAAGGATACTGAGGATACCATAAACGGAACATGTGAGCAACGACGACGTTTTGGAGAAAATGGACACGAGAAAGAAACTGATATTTAACATCAAGAAATGACAGATGAATTTTTTTTTTTGTTTCTGTCTTAATAACATTTACAATTTCTTTTTTTGACTGCGTAGTGTTGTCAGTTCTTCAATATGGCAGTGAATGCTGGACAATATCATCAAAGATGAAGTTAAAACTTGAAGCAACTGAAATGTGGTTCTACAGAAGAATACTGGGTATAAAGTGGGGGATCAATTCCATATTACAATCAATATATAAACTGACCCCTCACTTTGTGGTCACAGCAGTTTCTATACATTTATATTCCTGAGATCCAAAAGCAGAAGGATGCATTCCAGAAATTGACTAAAGTATTAAGAGACAGGAAAATTTCGCTAGAAACAAAGAAGACAGTACTGGATTGTTATGTGACGTTTGTCCTTCAATATGGCAGTGAATGTTAGACATTATCTTCGAAGATGAAGGAAAAACTTGAAGCAACTGAAGCAACTGTGGTTCTACAGAAGGATGCTGCGGATATCATGGATTGAGCATGTGAGCAATGATGAGGTTTTAGAAAGGATGAAAACAAAGTGTAAATTAATACTGAGTATCAGGAAGAAACAGCTGAAGTTCTTGGGACATCTAGTGAGGAAAGAAGGCTTGGAAAATCTGCTACTGACAGGTCAGAAGGAAAGAGAGACAGGAGAAAGCACCAGATAACATATTTGAAGGGCCTGAGCTGGTGCATGGCAAAGCGGGGTTTGGGTGAGGTGACAGGAGAAAGCGTGCTAAGAGCTACCAGGGATAGGGAGACATGGAAGGCCATTATCGACTACGTTCTGAAGGGACATGGTCATGGTACGTAGAAGAAAAAGAAGATGCACTATTGTGTGGGTGCACACAGGCAAGTTTTTGTGCGTGTAAAGCGTAGACGCTTGATTTCTAATAGAATAGATTGCCAGAAAGAGAAGAACAAGCTTTAAAATTCACACACAATCACGCACACGAGGAAACACAGAAAAAGGAAGAAATTCCACGTGTTCATTCTTTTAATCAAGAACACTCATTGAAACCTGAAAGACCATGCCTCCCAACTCAAAACATCTATATGTTTATTAATAAAAACAGATAACGACATCAAGATTTGTTCTTTGGTTTTTATATTCCTTTGTAAAGTAACCTATTTCAATAAGAAATTATCCTCGAACTATTTTTTGCGTGGGTGACGATTAAGAGAAATGGCAAAAAACTAGTTTGTAATTCCCACTGACTAAAAAAAATATCTTCTTCTTCTATGCGCCCTGTCCTTTCAGAATGTAAGCGATCATGGCTTTCCACGTCTCCCTATGCCTGGAGGCTCTTAGAACGCTCTCTCCTGTTACTCCACGCAACCCTCGTTCCATCATCCACCTGCTCAAGCCCATAAATCTAGAATAAAAATGTATAGAAACTAGCATGGCCACAAAATGAGGGATCAGTTTACTTACTGATTATAATATAGATTTGGTCCCCCACTTTATATCCACATTATAATTTCTTTTAAACAGTTGGCATATATATTCTTCTATGTGCCCTGTCCTTTCAGAACGCAAGCGATCATGGCTTTCCACGTCTCCCTATGCCTGGTGGCTCTTAGAACGCTCTCCCCTATTATTCCACGCAACCCTCATTCCATCATCCATCTGCTCAAGCCCATAAATCTAGAATATAAATGTATAGAAACTAGCATGGCCACAAAATGAGGGATCAGTTTACATAGTGATTATAATATAGATTTGATCCCCCACTTTATATAAACATTATAATTTCTTATAAACAGTTGGCATATATATTCTTCTATGTGCCCTGTCCTTTCAGAACGCAAGCGATCATGGCTTTCCACGTCTCCCTATGCCTGGTGGCTCTTAGTACGTTTTCTCTTGTTACACCACGCAACACCCGTTCTGTCATCCATCTGCTCAAGCCCTTCAAATATGTTATCTGCTGCCTTCTTCTGTCTCTTTTTCCCTTTATCTGGCCCGTCAGTATCAGATTCTCCAAGCCCTCCTTCCTCATTGCATGTCCCAGGAACTTCAGTGATCTCTTCTTGATGCTCACTATTAATTTTCTTTTCATTGCTATTCTTTCCAACACCTCATCATTGCTGATATGCTCGGTCCACGATATCCGCAGCATCCTTCTGTAGAACCACATTTCCGCTGTTTCACGTTTTTCCTTCATCTTCGATGATATTGTCCAACATTCACTGCTGTATTGAAGAACTGACATCACATAGCAATCTAGCGCTCGTTTCTAGTGAGATTTTTCTGTGTTTTAGTACTCTACTCAGCTTCTGGAATGCGTCCTTCGCCATGCCAATTCGCCTTCAGATGTCTGTTTTGCACCTTCCATCTCCTGTTAGAACACTTTCTAGGTATTTAAAATTTTGTGCTTGATTGATTCTAGATAGCGATCTTAATTCATATTGCGTTCCTCTATCTTTTAGCTAAACAAAGTATAAATCAGCTTGAACGCCTGTTATAGAGAAATTGTTTGACTTTCCTTTGTTACGCCACTAAGAGGGTAGCCGTGAGTTCGATTCTTGCTGGTTACTCCAGTGTGGTGTGCCTGTCTCAAATTAAGTTTAAAAGATATTTGCTTACATGTTAAGAAAAAAATCGGTTGATTTATGAACAAAAGTGAAAAAGAAAATATCTAATAAGATTGGAAGTCGTATGAAGAAAACTTAAGCAAGATTTCGAAAGAATGGTAGGGAATAAGAAATGCAAAAACCACATTAATTAAAAGAGAAAAAAAGACGAGAATACAGAGAAAAAAGACGAGAATAAAAAAGAAAGAAAGCCGAGAGTTAATTACTTTGTTTCTTATTTGAAACCATGAAAAAAATGTCTATCTTCTTGTTTGTATCGATTTTCTCTTTTTATGTTTCTTTTTGGTTTTGACTTTGGAAGGAAGCCAAAATGAATTCACGAGTGATATTTGAAAATAAAACAAAAACAACTTCGTTCCTTGCAACCATTTTCTTTATTGCTTTTCTTTTGCTTAATCAGTTTTAACTGTATTGAGAATATGAGTGCAGGCAAATAAAATGATATTCCCTGAATTTTTGACACACTTCCAAATTTCTAGGGGATGAATACGAGTGGCGGTTATCAAAAACGCCAAAGAAAGAATGAATGAATGAATGAATGAATGAGTTGTACCAGTTTGAAAAAAAAAATTTTTTAAAGATGCAAATCTGTTAGGTTCTCAAGATTTATCATTTCTTTTTTAATTATTTCACCTCAAGTCAAACGATAACACCAACAAGACACAAAGGACCACTGAGAACGAACGAATCTGAGAAAACATTATTTAGGAGAGAGAACAATAAAAGAACAGGTTTCAAGGAGACTGAAACTGATGACTGACGTGAAATCTAAATGTTTGAAGATCATGTTTGGCAGAAAAACAAGTAGCCGGAAGGGAAATCTGCAAATGAGATTTGCGAGAGAAGAAATCTCAAGTATCGTACTAAATTGGAAATTACATCTTTCAATTTCAGCAGTAAAATGATGTGACCTAACTGCTAATCTAGTACGGCGCTTAAATTCATAAAGTCGAGATATCACAGAAGAAAGCTCATTAAAACACTTACCATGAAAATACTGGCAGAAACGGAATAGGGTAGCTGTGGGAAATAAATTTTCACTAGAAACAAAGAATAGGGTACTAGAATGCTATGTGATGTCAGTTCTTTAATATGGCAGTGAATGCTAGACAATAACATCAAAGATGAAGGAAAGAGTTGAAGCAACCGAAATGTGGTTCTATAGCATACTAGACATAAAGTGGGGGATTAATTCCATATTACAGTCAATATATAAACAAAACCCTCACTTTGTGGTTACAGCATTTTCTATATATTTATATTCCTGAGATCCAAAAGCACAACGATGGATTCCAGGAGCTGATTAGAGTATTAAGAGACAGGACAATTTCGCTAGAAACAAAGAAAAGAGTGCTGGATTGCTATGTGATGTCACTTCTTCAATACGGCAGTGAATGCAGGACACTATCATCAAAGATGAAGGAAAAACTTGAAGCAACCGAAATGTGGTTCTACAGAAGGATGCTGCGGATATCGTGGACCGATCATGTGAGCAATGACGAAGTGTTGGAAAGAATGGAAACCAAAAGGAAATTAATATTGAGCATCATGAAAAGACAACTGAAGTTCCTGGGACATGCAATGAGGAAGGAGGGCTTGGAGAATCTGATACTAAGAGGCCAGATAGAGGAAAAAAAGAGACAGAGGGAAGCAGCGGATAACATATTTTAAGGGTCTGAGCAGGTGGATGACAGAACAGGGGCTGCGAGACGTTACAGGAGAAAGCGTTCTAAGAGGCACCAGGGATATGGAGACGTGAAAAACCATGATCGCCTACGTCCTGAAAGGCCAAGGCGCATAAAAGAAGAAGATGTGACTGAAGGGCTGAATCCGAGATGCCAGATTGTGATCGATAAAATTGCAGGTTTTTCTTACTGTTACATGTCATTTTGTCTTAGTTGTAGTCATTTAAGACGAATAAATGTCCACGCACGTTGGCCATTTCTCGTGAACTGGAAGCGAAAACACTTAAACCCCAAGGTATTTGGGAACATACGATGGCCATCCGCATAATCTGTTTCACTGATTCCTTTAAGTTTAATGTTTTTTTTTATAATAAGCGACTTACTATAGACATGAAATATTCTTTCTGATATTCTTGCATAGTCTGCCTTGAATTGTGCGCATGCCCAAAGCAAGACACGATTTTCTTAAAAACAGAACATGCATGAAAATATGTAGGGATTATTTGAATATTTTTACAGTAGATTTTTTGTTTACAATCTTCCCAACAAAAAAAGATCGCAAAAGAGGTTTATTGTATGGTAAAATAAACAAAGGAATAAAAGTATATTTTTTCAACGTATAATGCGCAAATATCATCTTAAGCAAGCTTCCTTCTTGAGACGTCGTTATTGAATACAACCACGAACTGCTGAATTTTTCCTCGAGGTTGACTACCGAAGCCTTTCCCATAAATGCGTATAACCGCAATGCAGCGGAGTTTGTTTGCCTCCTCATATGGAATCCTGCTACTGTGTCAGATTTAACCAAATCCTTAGATGCCCCTGACCTATATATATCAAAATCTCTGCCTTTACAGACGTTCTTTATCTACACAAATAATCTGTTCGTTTTTTTATAACTCTACAACGAGATAATCCAGACAACAGTGATTCTTTAATCTCTTTATTTAAAAGTTGGTCTGAATATCAAAAACAAAAAAATATTTATTTATCAAATTAATGGAAAATCATAAGTCTTATCTGATATTATATTCAGTTAATGGAATTTTTAAAGAAATTCCAAAATCATTAAATTTAAAAGTCATTAAGTTTCTCTTTTCCTAGAGGGGCTGCCAACTAACAGTATGTCTCGGCGTATGTCTTGTGATTTAACCCATAACAATAAAATAGAGATGTATTCCTACTATTCTCAATATGTTAAGGAAATTGAACATAATTTCTTCTTCTTCTATATGCCTTGTCCTTTCGGGACGTAAGCGATCATAGCTTTCCACGTATCTCTATCCCTGGTGGCTCTTAGCACGCTTTCTCCTGTTACACCATGCAACCCCTCGTTTCATCATCCAACTGCTCAAGCCCATCAATCTAGAATATAAATGTATAAAAACTAGCATGGCCATAAAATGAGGGATCAGTTTATATATTTATTATAATATAGATTTGGTTCCCCACTTTATAACCACATTATAATTTCTTATAAACAGTAGGCATATATATTTTTCTTCTATGTGCCCTATTCTTTCAGGATGTAGGCGATCATGGCTTTCCACATCTCCCTATCCCTGGTGGCTCTTAGCACGCTTTCTCCTGTTACACCACGCAACCTTCGTTCTGTCATCCACCTGATCAGGCCCTTCAAATATGTTATCCGTTGCTTTCCCCTATCTCTTTTCCCTGTTAGTATCAGGTTCTCCAAGCCCTCCTTCCTCATTGCATGTTCCAGGAACTTTAGCTGTCTTTTGCTGATGCTCAGTATTAATATCCTTTTCGTTTCCATCATTTCCAACACCTCATCATTGCTCACATGCTCGATTCACGATATTCGCAGCATCCTTCTGTAGAACCACATTTCAGTTGCTTCAAATTTTTTCTTCATCTTTGAGGATATTGTCCAGCATTCACTCCCATATTGAAGAACTGATATCACATATCAATCTATAACTCTATTTTTTTTTCTTTCTAGCGAATGTTTTTCTGTCTCTTAATACATTACTCAGCTTCTGGAACGCGTCTTTGCCATTCCAATTCACATTCGGATCTCTGTATCTCACTTTCCGCCTTCTGTTAGAACACTTCGCAGGTATTTAAATTTTTGTACCTGCTTGATTTTAGTATCCCCTACATGTATTTGATATTTTGGGCTGCTCTTTTTGCTGATGACTATGAATTCGGTCTTCCTGCAGTTTATGTGTAGTCCTTTCTTGTCACTCTCTTCAGCTACCTTCTATAGGAGGTCTTGTAGTTTACTTTCCGTGTCTGCTATCAACACTGTATCATCTGCGTACCTTATGTTGTAGCCTCCGATGACGGATCCTGGCATAACATCTAGAGTCCTCAGAATAGTCTCGCTGTACAAGTTGAATAGGTCCGGTGAAAAGACAAATCCTTGTCTTACGCCCCTTTCTATCTTTATATATCCGCTGAATTCGCTTCCTGTCTGTATGCAGGCGGTTTGCTGCCAGTAGAGATTCTTGATTACGCTTATGTCTTTCCCAAATATGTCGAGGCTGCCAAGCATCTCCATCAGTTCCTGGTGGCGTATTTAGTCGAACGCCTTTGCATAATCAAATGAAGAACGACTTGGACCTATGTTTTATAGGTACAAGTCGTTCTTCATTTGTATTGCCCTTTCGGAGAGCATCCTAATCATGAAAATGGCGTTCCTTGTTCCAGTGTCTTTGACGAACCCTCACTGCTCTTGTCCTATCTCTGGCCTGATTCTGCTTCTCGCTCTATTCATCAGGATTCGGACGATCAGTTTCGTAATGTTGCTCATAACACGGTTTAAAATAAGCCTCGACTTTTGCCGATCCAAGTTAGCGCTAATCTGCTAATTTTCGATAATGTGTGTAAATAATGACAACAAAAATATTTTTTTCATGCAAAACTAAAAGTGAACGACATAACCGGTTAAAGAGACAAATGGACAACAAAGATGGATTCTTTGAGCAATGAAATATAATGTCACTTATTACCTTGGCGTCGAAAAAATTGGTCACCTGATAAATATTAACATATTAAAATTTTATCATATTAATATTAAAATTGGTCACCTGATAAATATTAACATATTAAAATTTTATCATATTAATATTAAAATTGGTCACCTGATAAATATTAACATATTAAAATTTTATCATATTAATATTAAAATTGGTCACCTGATAAATATAACATATTAAAATTTTATTATATTAATATTAAAATTGGTCACCTGATAAATATTAACATATTAAAATTTTATCATATTAATATTAAAATTGGTCACCTGATAAATATTAACATATTAAAATTTTATCATATTAATATTAAAATTGGTCACCTGATAAATATTAACATATTAAAATTTTATCATATTAATATTAAAATTGGTCTCCTGATAAATATTAACTGAATTATTACTGCCGGGATGCATTTGTAAAACTCATCCAAATCAAGAAACATGGAGTAATATATATATATATATATAAGCATTCGGTGTAGATATAGAAGAATCCAAAGAAGTATCCTGTACATAAAGTGGTAGGATAACTCTCTAAGTGAGCTCTAAATATATATGTATATAAATACATATAGAGTAAATATAAGAAAAGATTAAGGCAGACACCTTATTTCATGGTAAATCGGAAGTTTGGCGTATTTCAGGCGAACCATCGTCAGCTTCCGTCTTTATTGTACAGAAGATTTTACACGAATGAAATTCACAAAGACCCCCCCACCTAAAAAAAAAACCGGAATAAAAATAAAGATTTTTGGGGGGTCTTTGTTTGGGAAACCCGACCGAATTGGCGTCAGTCAGCGATTCTACCTCTGAGTTATATATATATATATTCACTGCTGAATGAACGATGCGTAGATGCTAGAATAGCTACTGTTTTTCACTGAGTGTTCAATCAGGGTGTGAGAGCGTAATTCTATAGCACAAGAAAAGTTTCATGCCCTATGAACTCATCAGCTGCATATTATGAACTGACCAAAGAAATAAATATCTACACTAATACGTTGACCCACATTAACAAAGATTCTTCATACCGTTTTTTTTATTTTTTACTTTCTTTTCTTTTCTTCAAAAATAGAAACAGCAAAACGTATGACCCCTTCACTAAAAATAATTTAAATTCTATTTAAATTTAATTTAAATTCTAATTAATTTAACTTTTAAGATTTTACTTTCCAATTTCATGTGTATGTTTTAGTTCAAACTAGCAGTATAACCCGGCGTTGCCCGGGTGTAATGAAAGCTTTAAAATTAATCCATGGTCCTGGAGCTCAGACTCTTTGGACGTTGGCACGAAAGACTAAAACGCAATAGTTGTTTCCAGTCAAAGTGAAACCGTAGATTGAAAGAAAAATGAATGGATGTAAGTCAAATTTTGATTTCCTAGTATCGATATCAAATAAGTTTTCCGTGGCAAACTGAATTTTGAAGGCTAAATAAGTCCTCTGAATAAACGGATTTATAGCTGAGACTAAGAACTACAATTATACAATTATGTAGAGCCAAACCCGGAGCAAAAACCAAAATAAAAGGGCTGAAAACCTGATTTTGATCCCAACCCGATAGGATATCGAGGTATAGATTTCCAATATTGGAGTCAAACAGATAGACAGACAGACACAACACAAACAGATAGACACAAACAGATAGACAGACAGACACAACACAAACAGATAGACACAAACAGATAGACAGACAGACACAACACAAACATCTTGCCTTTTATAAATATAGATAAAATTAAATCTTGCAATAGAAAAAAAACAGTATCTTAGCATTATCTGAACTTATTTATAAATGGAACTTTGTGTGTGTGTGTGTGTGTGTGTGTGTGTGTGTGTGTGTGTGTGTGTGTGTGTGTGTGTATCCGTTACCTATAGACTTCGAAACGGCTGAACCGATTTTCTGGAAAATTTACACAGTTGTACTATAAGCGTCTGCGAGTGTTCTTAGCTAGGTTTTGTGTCGCGGTACTCTCGATAAATATAACTACCATGAACAACACGAGAACCAAAAATTCAAATCTCGGAATGATCAGTGCATAATATACACCTGATGATTGCATAGTGCATAAAACCCTGAGTCATGCTATAGACATAGTATGTTATGTATATTTATTAGTACATATGTAATTGATGTTATATTAAATATATTTATTGATGAATTATTAAAACCCTGGAACACGAACCATCAATTAAAGTTACACCACTACTAACCATGTGTATATCATAACCGATTTTGAAAATATCAAAAAAATATTTTTAAAATATATCTATTTATATATATCACATATTTCTATTCTCTCCATAAGAACAGATAAAAATCCGGAATAATCATTTGATTCTATTTAAGAGCAATTAGAAATTGAATTTGTAGTCCTCAGTATTTACAAGAAGACTAAAAATGCAGTGATAATCTTTCTTAGCACGTTCCTAGGTATGAATGTAAACTGCATCCGGCAGCAAGGACTCTGATTTGAATGTTGTGAGGAATATGAAACCACCTCTTAACTGCTGTTGTTCTCAAGTTCACTCTGATCCGGAGTGGTAGCATCTGTTAGCGTTCCATCTATGGGTAAATAGTGTTTTGACCCCAGTTTGGGGTCAAAACACTATGAAAGTATAAATATACACTGGGGTCAAAACACTATGAAAGTATAAAAATACACTTTTATAGAAATTTAGTATATCGAGGCAGCAAGGAATTTTCTAAACATATGCTGTTAAATATAAGAGACAATGAATGTCTATTATGTTTAATCATGAGCCGTTCTAAACGTCGTATTTTTGCTTTAATTTCAGTTGAAAATAAAGACAAAAATTCTCCAACAGTCTACGGGAGAGCGTGGTTGTAGTAAAACCAATATATGTACTAGGTTTTGATTAGTATCAGAGATGCAATCTCTGAATGGGCATGTAAATTGGTACACTACATTGGTTTTTTGTAAAGAATTTAGTTTAGTGCATGTTGGGTTATTATAGACTATGAGGTCAATTGTTTTAAACTTTTTATAATATATAATGAGTTTAATTTGATTATTACTTTCCACTGGTTTAACATTTCTACGTATTATGTTTTTAAGAGTTTTTTCATCTTGCTTATAATTATTATGTATTTGGTTGCAATAGTATAAGTTAATAGTGTTATGTTTATTTTGATGTAAACCATTATTATTAATATTATCATTATTGTTAGAGCTATTGTTAATTTTGTTGAGTTACATTTTAATTTGTTGATCAATAACGGAGTTAGGAAATCCATTATTGAGTAGTGTTTGCTTAATGTTGTGTAATTCTTTATAAAATATAGATTTGGAAGAAGATATCATTTGTGTGCGTTGAAGTAAGTTTTTTTTTATAACAGCTAACTTATATCGTTGGGGGCATTCACTATTATAATTAAGAAGACACGAATTTATGCTAGTTGGTTTCCTATATAGAGAAGTAGTAAATTTATGTGTGCTAGAATCAATGAATACATCAAGGAATGGGAGTTTGTTATTAATATTAAGTTCTAATGTAAATTTGAGGACGGAGTGACTTTCAAATTTATTTTTAAGATATTTAATTTGATCGATATTCTTAGCTAAAACAAAGATGTCATCTATGTATCTTACATATATAGAGGGTTTATTGTTGTCATTAATTATTTTATTTTCTAGATTTGCCATATAATAATTAGAAAAGAGGGGACCTAAAGGGACCTAAAGGAGATCCCATCGCAATACAATCTATTTGAGTATAAATATTGCCTAAGGGATCGTGAAAGGGTACTTGTGTGGTGCATGCTAATAATAGTTTTTTTAATATAGTAGGTTTAATATTGATTGATGGGAGAGTAGCATGATTGTATACATCACGGATAATGATGTGAATTGTTTCCTGGACGGGAACATTTGTGAATAAGTTTTGGACATCCAAAGATGCAATTATTTGATTCTTAGGTTTTACGGAATGGAGAATCTGTAAAAATTCGTCCGTGGAATTGATACTATATTTGCATGCCCGTTCAGAGATTGCATCTCTGATACTAATCAAAAATCTAGTACACAAAATAAAAATCGTCGGTGATGGTGGATTTTATAATATTTCAGTTTAAACTACCTCTCTGAAGATGGCTCATGTGAGCCGAAAGCTTAGAAGAAAACCAATAAATAATTATCCAAATGTTGGAGAATTTTTGTCTTTATTTTCAACTGAAATTAAAGCAAAAATACGACGTTTAGAACGGCTCATGATTAAACATAATAGACATTCATTGTCTCTTATATTTAACAGCATATGTTTTATAGAAATATATACATAGAAATAGACATTTTTAATGAAAAAAATATGACCATAACACATTTTTGAAGAAAATTTATTACCATAATACATTTTTGAAGCAAAAAATTATTCTACTAGATATTACCAACAAGACATTTTTGAAAGTAAATTATTACCAACGGGACATTTTTGAAGCAAAAATATTACCAACAATAAATTTTCGAAGGAAAAAAAATTATTGTCATAATGAATTTTTTAAGCAAAAATAAATTGTCGCCAGCAATACATTTTTGAATAAAAAACTAGAAGACATCTTCAGTTTTCTAAAATAAAACAAAATTCATTAAAATTTGAATAAACCAAACTGTAACTGAACATTAAAAAATACCTTAAAACCCCACCTTTTTCGCATTAACTAACACACAGAGGTTGATATACCGTCAAACAAAACTCGAACTCAAATTCTCACTCGAACCGAGCATTAAATATACCTTAAATATACCGTTAAGCAAAACTCGAACTCAAATTCTCACTCTAACCGAGCATTAAATATACCTTAAATATACCGTTAAGCAAAACTCGAACTCAAATTCTCACTCTAACCGAGCATTAAATATACCTTAAATATACCGTTAAGCAAAACTCGAACTCAAATTCTCACTCTAACCGAGCATTAAATATACCTTAAATATACCGTTAAGCAAAACTCGAACTCAAATTCTCACTCTAACCGAGCATTAAATATACCTTAAATATACCGTTAAGCAAAACTCGAACACAAATTCTCACTCTAACCGAGCATTAAAAATACCTTAAATATACCGTTAAGCAAAACTCGAACTCAAATTCTCACTCTAACCGAGCATTAAATATACCTTAAATATACCGTTAAGCAAAACTCGAACTCAAATTCTCACTCTAACCGAGCATTAAATATACCTTAAATATACCGTTAAGCAAAACTCGAACTCAAATTCTCACTCTAACCGAGCATTAAATATACCTTAAATATACCGTTAAGCAAAACTCGAACTCAAATTCTCACTCTAACCGAGCATTAAATATACCTTAAATATACCGTTAAGCAAAACTCGAACTCAAATTCTCACTCTAACCGAGCATTAAAAATACCTTAAATATACCGTTAAGCAAAACTCGAACTCAAATTCTCACTCTAACCGAGCATTAAAAATACCTTAAATATACCATAAACACAACACCAACTCAAATTCTCACTCTAACCGATTTGAAAGGGTTTCGCGTTTGTTGTCGACTCTCATAGAACAGAAGCACTCATTTCCGAAAAGAGTGCCCGAAAGAATTTGTCAGCCAACCAAATTTCCGACCTTCCGGAGGAAACTCTTCCGTTTGTTTTGTTTTTTTTTGTTCTTTTTTGTTTTGTTTTTTTTCAGAAGCATGCTTCGACAAGTAAATTTGCCTGTTAGATTTTGTGCTGTGATAGTGGTTGAATTTACAAGCGAAGAGGGAGTTTATTTTCAAAGTACCTTCATATAACTAGGAAATGATCCCAGTTCTCTTGATAATAGAATTGTGCTCGGAAAAAAGTATTTTGACAAAATGATCTTTTGTTCTCTATCCGGTTTTTAATAGTTATTAGTTAAAATTGTATGTTAGGACTATATCTATCTATCTAATCTAATCTAAACTTATTTATAAATGGAACTTTGTGTGTGTGTGTGGGGGGGGGTGTGTCTGTATCTATGTGTGTGTGTGTGTGTGTGTGTGTGTCCGTTACCTATAGACTCCGAAACGACTGAACAGATTTTCTTCAAAATTTGCACAGTTTTACTATAAGCGTCTGCGAGTGTTCTTAGCTAGGTTTTGTGTCGAGGTACCCCGATAAATATCGAAAATCGATAATCGAAAAAATATAGAAGGAATGGTCCGATTTTAATAAAATCTGATACACTCATAGACAAAGACATAAGAAACGACATTCAGAAGTTTCAAGGTTGCAATTCTTACAATAGTGCAGAAAATTTGCTATCGATGCCAGGAAATCAAAATTTGACTTACATCCATTCATTTTTCTTTCAGCCGACGGTTTCGCTTTAACTGGAAACAACTATTGCTTTTTAGTCTTTCATGCCAACGTCCAAAGAGTCTGAGCTCCAGGACCATGGATTATTTTTAAAGCTTTCATTACACCCGAGCAACGCCGGGCTATACTGCTAGTTCAGGATAAATATTTATCAAGATGATACTCCTCGAAAGAAAAATTTTCCAAAAAAAGTATTTCTAAACAATCTCTGATTGTTGATAAATTTTATTCAATTCAGCAGATATGATTCCTCTCTATCTCTTTTGGACGATGAAGATGGAAAGATATCCGAAGGCGAATTGATATGGCGAAGGACGCATTCCAGAAGCTGAGTAGAGTATTAAGAGACAGCAAACTTTAACTAGAAACAAAGAAGAGAGTATTAGATTGCTATGTGATGTCAGTTATTCCATATGTCAGTGAATGTTGGACAATTTCATCAAAGATTAAGGAAGAAACTTGAAGGAACTGAAATGTGGTTCTACAGAAGGATGCTGCGAATATCATGGATCGAGCATGTGAACAATGATGACGTATTGGAAAGAATCAAAACGACAAAGAAATTAATCTTGAACATAAGGAAAAGACAAATAAAGTTCCTTATACCGAAAAATTCATCTTATTTATTGAATGACACTCGTAGAAGTCCTGATACCGAAAAATTCACCTTATTTATTGAATGACCCTCGTAGAAGTCCTGATACCGAAAAGTTCACCTTATTTATTGAATGACCGTCATAGAAGTACTTATGCCGAAAAAATCACCTTATTTATTGAATGACCGTCGTAGAAGTCCTTATACCGAAAAATTCACCTTATTTCTTGAATGACTATCGTATCTTGAAATCTTTTTGCTATGACTGACAAACTTTAGCAAGATAGAAAAAGAAACATTTTTCAGATCAGCAAAAATAAATAGAAACATATTCTTGCAAGTCTGATTATTTATCCCAGCTAATAAAAATAATTTTTTAAATCTTATTGCGTACGAACGTATGCGCGTATTGAAGACGCACTAAGTGTGTCCTTGTGCGTGAATCCAAGTCTGGGTTCATGCCTTCGTAATACTGATGCGTTTGAAATCACCTCCAAATTCATTGTTTAAAGATGCCTGTGAGTACATGCAAACTTGTTTTTCTTTTCTGGCAAATGTCAATGTTCATTGCCTACAAAATGGCCAGATCAGGACAAAGTTGAGTTAAAGCTGTCATAAAGCTGACAGAAAATTAGGCCTTGGAAAATTGTTGAACAATATCGTGTGCAATGGAAATGCTTTCCTTGAAAATTTGCATGGGAGAAAAACAGTATTTCAAGCCTTTCACCGAAGCTTGATCATCTGGCCATTATTAGAAATGTGTACCTCTAATGCATGGTCATCAGCAAAAAGGGCAGCCCAAAAAGCCAAATACAGTTGAGGGACACTGAAATCAAGCAGGTACAAAAATTAAAATACCTGGAAAGTGTTCTAACAGAAGACGGAAAGTGCGACACAGAGATCCGAAGGAGAATTAGCATGGCGAAGGAAGCATTGCAGAAGCTGAGTAAAGTATTAAGAAACAGGACAATTTCGCTAGAAACAAGGAAGAGAGTACTGGATTGCTACGTGCTGTCTGTCCTTCAATATTGCAGTGAATGCTGGACAATATCATCAAAGATGAAGGAAAAAGTTCTTAGAAATAATGGAAACAAAAAGGACATTAATCATGAAGAGACAACTAAAGTTTCTGGGACATGCAATGAGGAAGGAGGGCTTGGAGAACTGAATACTAACAGGCCAGAAAGAGGGAAAAAGTGATAGGGGAAAGCAGCGGATAACATATTTAAAGAACCTGATCAGGTGGATGACAGAACGTGGGTTGCATGTTACAACAGGAGAAATCATGCTAATAGCAACCAGGAATAGGGAAATGTGGAGAGCCATAATCGCCTACGTCCTGAAAGGTCAGGGCACATAGAAGAATAATATATATGCCAACTCTTTAGAAGAAACTATATCATGGATATAAAGTGGCGGATCGAATCTCCATTATAACCTATATATAAACTGATCCCTCATTTTGTGGCCATGCTAGTTTTTATACATTTATATTCTTGATTTATGGGCTTGAGCAGGTGGATGATGGAACGAGGTTTCCATGGTGTACAGGTGAAGGCGTGCTAAGAGCCACCAGTGATAAGGAGATGTGGAGAGCCATGATCGCCTACGTCCTGAGAGGACATGGCACATAAAAGAAAAAAGAAGTATCTCTGCCACAAGAATTGCTCTTGTTTGATGGAGTTGTATATCTTTCAGCTTACATCATGGTCAACATTCCGTAGAATAGAATCGCAAACAATTCCTGCCGGCATTGTTTGAAGACATTTTAGATCGCGGTTATTTGGAGAAGGAAATCCATACGAAGCGAAATTACATGTTTTTCGTTCCCCAAAAAGTCAAAAAATTAACGCCATCAATTTAGCACTTTTCATAACTAGATTAATTTCCGCCCTCACCCAAATATACTCCATTTACTCCTATCTGTAAATCTCAACTTTTTCTCGCACATTCATTTCTCTCTACTAAATTCAATGTAACACTCTCTCTCTCTCTCTCTCTCTCTCTCTCTCTCTCACCCAAAACTTTCCACTTACTCCTCCCTGTCAATCTCAACGTTTTCCTCGCACATTCATTTCTCTCTACTAAATTCAATGTAACACACACACAAACACACACACACACACACACACACACACACACTCTCTCTCTCTCTCTCTCTCTCTCTCTCTTTCGCACCCAAAACTCTCCACTTACTTCTCCCTGTAAATCTCAACTTTTTCCTCGCACATTCATTTCTCTCTACTAAATTCAATGTAACACTTTCTTTCTCTCTCTCTCTCTCTCTCTTTCGCACCCAGAACTCTCCACTTACTTCTCCCTGTAAAACTCAACTTTTTCTCGCACATTCATTTCTCTCTACTAAATTCAATGTAACACACTCTCTCTCTCTCTCTCTCTCTCTCTCTCTTTCGCACCCAAAAGTCTCCACTTACTCCTCCCTGTCAATCTCAACGTTTTCCTCGCACATTCATTTCTCTCTACTAAATTCAATGTAACTCTCTCTCTCTCTCTCTCTCTCTCTCTCTCTCTCTCTCTCTCTAATAAATTTTCGTCGGTTTCCCCCCCCTATCATTCACCAATCTTTTTTATCCCATGACTTCTCTCATTTCCGTCTTATTTGATCGATTCTAATTTGATCTTTTTTCTCCTTTTTCAATTTCCGTCTCTTGCAGCAGATAAAACGCATCCTTTACAAAAGCATTTCAAATATCGCTCACTGCAATTCACCCTGACTCTGCTAAGATTAATTCCTTGGTCTTTAACTTTATATCCGTAAAGCTAGTGAATTTAGAGCGCCTAACGTAGAGTGTTTTGTAAGACACTATTCTGTAAGCTAGTCCTATCAACAGCGTGTTTTTTTTTATGTTCAGAAAATGAAGCTAAGTTTAGTAAGCACCGATTTGGTAATTTCTGTCAAAAAATGATTAATTATTTTCCACTTATCTTCTTCTATCTGCCCTGTCCTTTCAGGACGTAGGCAATCATGGCTTTCCACATCCCTCTATCCCTGGTTGCACGCCTTCCCGTGTTACACCACCCAAACCCTGCTCTACCATCCACTAGCTCAAGCCCATAAATCTAGAATATAAATGGATAGAAATTAGCGTGGCCACAAAATGAAGGATCAGCTTATATGTTGGTTATAATATGGATTTGATCCCCCACTTTATATACACATTATAATTTCTTATGAACAGTTGGCATATATATTCTTCTCCTATGTGCCCTCTCAATAACGTAGGCGATCATGGCTTTCCACATCTCCCTGTCCCTGGTGGCTCTTAGCACGCTTTCTCCTGTTACACCACCCAAACCCGGCTCTACCATCCACTAGCTCAAGACAATAAATCTAGAATATAAATGTATAGAAACTAGCATGGTCACAAAATAAGGGATAAATTTATATATTGATTAGCAGTATAGCCCGGCGTTGCTCGGGTGTAAGAAAATCTTTAAAACTAATCCATGGTCCTGGAGCTCAGACTCTTTGGATGTTGTTTCCAGTTAAAGTTAAACTGTAGACTGAAAGAAAAATGAATGGATTAAGTCAAATTTCGATTTCCAGGTATCGATATCAAATAAGTTTTTTTCGTTGTAAACTGAATTTTAAAAGTTAAATAGGTCCTCTGAGTAAATGGTATCATGGCTGAGACTAAGAACTACAATTATACCTACTTAGAGCCAAACCCGAATCAAAAACTAAAATAAAAGGGCTGAAAAAATACAAACATACAGGCAGATAAACAGATACACACACAAACATCTTGCCTTTTATATATATATATATATATATATATATATATATATATATATATATATATAATCGATTTTCTGCACTATTGTAAGAACTGCAACCTTGAAACTTATGAATATCGTTTCTTATGTCATTGTCTATGAGTGTATCAAATTTGATTAAAATCGGACCATTCTTTCTATAACCCGGTTTTTTCGATTATCGATTTTCGATATTTATCGGGGGTCCCTCGACACAGAACCTAGCTAAGAACACTTGCAGACGCTTATAGTACAACTGTGTAAATTTTCAAGAAAATCGGTTCAGACGTTTCGGAGTCTATAGGTAACGGACACACACACACACAGATACACATACACACAGAGAGACTAAGTTCCATTTATAAATAAGTTTAGATTGTAATATAGAATTGATCCCCCATTTTATATTCACATTATAATTTCTTATAAACAATTAGCATATGCATTCTTCTTCTATATGCCTTGTCTTTTCAGGATGTAGGCGATCATGGCTTTTCACATCTCCCTGTCCCTGGTGGCTCTTAGCACGCTTTCTCCTGTTACACCATGCAACCCTCGTTCCGTCATCCACCTGATTATGTCCTTTAAATATGTTATCCGCTGCTTTCCCCTGTCTCTTTTTCCCTCTATTTGGCCTGTTAGTATCAGGTTCTCCAAGCCCTACTTCATCATTGCATGTCCCAGGAAATTTACCTGTCTCTTCCTGATGCTCAGTATTAATTTTCATTTTCGTTTCCATCCTTTCCAAAACCTCATCATTGCTCACATGCTCAATCCATGATATTCGCAGCATCCTATTAGCACTGTATCATATGTTGTTTAAATTGTGGCCTCCGATGACGAATCCTGGTATAACTTCTAGGGTTCTCAGAATAGTCTCGCTGTACATGTTGAATAGGTCCGGTGAAAAGACACATCCTTGTCTTATACCAATATATAAAAAAGTTAGAATTTGAAATGCGCATCTTCAGAACAAGAAGGCTACCTAAATAGATACGTTGGAGAATTATAATTTTATTGAACTTTGTTTATTTTTATTTGCCTTTCACTGGATTGTAAATAAAAAACGAGTTTCACGCGGTATAATCTTTATTTACTTATTTTTGTTATAATCACATCGTCCCAAGCAAGGCATTTTACTGCCACTGGTTTGAAGGGGGTTACATAGGAGGAAAGTTATGAGAAAGAGTGACAGGTTATAGGGAGTCTATGGAAGTGGGTAAGAGAAGGATGAGAATACTGATGAGATTGGCGAGGACAGAAAGGAGCATGAGAGAGAGTGAGAGAGAGAGAGAGAGAGAGGATGCAGGTTAGTGAGATAGGAGATGACTATTTACTTTGCATTTAAATTGTTGGAGATTGTAACTGTTTGGAAAGCAAGTAAACGGAAGGGAATTCCAGAGGCGGTAAGTGCAAGAAAAGAAGTTGTTGGAGTAGAATTTGCGTTTACATTTTATTGGTTTCACAGTAAAAGGAGTGGGACCTAGTTGCTAATCTTGTGGCTCGAGTAAATTCATATAGAGGGGGCACCAGTGAGCTAAGTTCATTGGGGCAGAAACCGTGAAAGTATTTGTAGAAGAGACACGTGGAAGCCACATTACGCCGGTGAGAAAGTGACTGTATCTGAACTGCCCGGTCGGAATCTATTACATTACAGATTCTCCGTTGGATTTTGTCAAGGACACCTAGGTGGATAGCAGGAGCACCCGACCAGATATGGCAGCAGTATTCAATGCACGGGTGGATGGTATATTTATATATGTGCTGGATGGTTTCAGATGGGAAAAATTTATAATGTTATTTTATTATTGAGAACACACAAAGTGTCTTATATGCCGAGAAGTACAGTAAAAATATTCGATAAGTTTCTTTCTTTTGTACTAATTCTTCTTCAGCTTTTCGTCGAAGCACCCCCCCCAACTTCTTCAACTTCATTTTATCAATATCCACTTTATTTTCTTTCTCTTCTTTCTTCGACTTATCTTCATTGTCAACGTCTGAATCACCTTGATATTTTTAGTTCCAAAACAAGATTATTAAAAAAAAGAGTTCTTTTCCCTTAAATCACCCCAAATAATGTAAAGTTACTTATCGCAAATATATCAGGTCGGTGCAAAAGATTTTGCAGATTGAAAATTTCATCTTGGGGAAATGAAAGCCTGTGAGTTTTTCAAAATCTTCATTCATAACAATAACGACCTTTGCTCTCTATAACTTGATTCCATCTGTCAACGAACTTATAAATGCCTCGCTTGTAAAATACTTTAGGTTTTGATGTGAAATATGAATCTAACTCATGTTCAATCTCCTCTCTTGATGTTAACCTAAGGCCATCTAAATGGTTTTGTAATCCTCGAAATAAGTGATAATCCGAGGGAGCTAGGTCAGGAGATTATGCAGGATGGGGCAAGATTTTCCAACCAAATTCTCCAAGGAGATCTTTGGTAATTTGTGCTGTGTGAGGACGAGCATTATCATGATGGAAGATGACTCCTTTTCTGTTGACTAAAGAAGGTCGTTTTTGGGACAAAGTAGTTTTCAAACGACGAAGTTGATCACAACAGAGACTAGCAGTAATTGTTTGACTGTTGTCTAAAAGTTCGTAATGGATGATCCTTTCAATACCCCACCATATGCTCAACATGATCTTTTTGGGATGGAGTCCCGCTCTCGGCTGTTGAACTGGTCTTTCTCCTCGATTTATCCACGATCACCGGCGTTTAACGTTATGGTAGAGAATCCACTTCACATCACCCGTGACAAGCCTACCCAAAAATGGTGTTTAAAGGTGTCATGAAAGCAAAGATTCGCAACAAGAAACACGTTGCATTTACATTGGAACCTCTGTGAAGCTCATAGAGTAGAGCATACCTAACGTGTTCTTTAGATGGAAAGAACATGGGTGAGAATATTGCAGAAAAATATGAATGATGCTTTAATAATCTGAAAGAAAAAGTTATAAATTAATCATGGAGTTATGTTTAAGTAATAACAATATGCATAAAATAAATTAGAATTATTTAAAATGCCCCTTTTACAAACCGGCAAAAACTTTTGCACCGACCTGATAAATTCACCCCAAGAAATTATCACTTTTAAGTCAAAGTTTTTTTGTTTTGTTTTTTTATTTTTTGCCACTCTTTTGAATTTATATACTTTAAATCAAAATTTGTTTAGTCAACCATGAAGTTGCTTGAGTAAAAAAAAAAGCAGCCTCTACATTATTGGAAGCAGTATTTTGACTGGGACTACGATTCTGTAAAACTGTTGGAAAGGATATCCGTCTTTTAAGGATAATCCCAATGATATTCTTCTTCTTCTTCTATGTGCCCTGTCCCTTCAGGACGTGGGCGATCATGGCTTTCCCCGTTTCCTAATCCCTGGTGGCTCTTAGCACGCCTTCTCCTGTTACACCATGCAACTCCCGTTCTGTCATTCACCAGGTCAAGCCCATCAATCTAGAATATAAATGTATAGAAACTAGCATGTCCACAAAATGAGGGATCAGTTTATACATTGATTATAATATAGATTTGATCCCACATTTTATATCCACATTATAAGTTTTTATAAACAGTTGGCATATATGTTCTTCTTCTATGTGCCCTGTCATTTCATGACGTAGGCTATCATGGCTTTCCACATCTCCCTATCCCTGGTGGCTCTTAGCACGCCTTCCCATGTTATACGATGCAATCCTCGTTCCGTCATCCACCTGATTAGGTCCTTCAAATATGTTATCCGTTGCTTTCCCCTGTCTCTCTTTTCCCTCTATCTGGCCTGTTAGTATCAGATTCTCCAAACCCTCTTTCCTCATTGCGTGTCCCAGGAACTTCAGCTGTCTCTTCCTGATGCTCAGTATTAATTTCCTTTTTGTTTCCATCATTTTCAAGACCTCATCATTGCTCACATGCTCGATCCATGATATTCGCAGCATCCTTCTGTAGACCCACATTTCAGTTGCTTCAAGTTTCTCCTTCATCTTTGATGGTATTGTCCAGCATTCACTGCCACATTAAAGGACGGACAGCACGTAGCAATCCAGTTCTCTCTTTCTTGTTTCTAATGAAATTGTCCTGTTTCTTAATGCCTTACACAACTTCTGGAATGCTTCCTTCGCCATGCCAATTCGCTTTCGGATCTCTGTGTCGCACTTTCCGCCTTCTGTTATAACGCTTGCCAGGTATTTAAATTTTTGTACCTGCTGGATTCTAGTATCCCCGACCTGTATTTGGCATTTTGGGCTGCCCTTTTTACTGATGACAATGCATTCGGTTTACGTGCAGTTTATTTCTAGTCCTTTCTTGTTACTTTCTTCAGTTACCATCTGTAGGAGGTTTTGTAGTTTCCTTTCTGTGTCTGCTATAAGCACTGTATCATCTGCGTACCTTAGGTTGTTTAAATTGTGGCCTCCGATTATGAATCCAGGCATAACTTCTAGGGTCCTCAAAATATTCACTTGACTCTGAAGCATAGTATGAATTTCATAAACCTAGAAACATCAGCTGACACGCAAAAAATCCAAAATGCAAAATATAACTTTATGTTCGGGAATCATCGCAGCATAATAGGTGATGTGGCACAAGACTGAAAGTATGAAACACTCAGTGAGGATCGAGCTCACTACTCAGTTTTAACTGATTTTAGCGAGACAAGCTTGTTAACCATTACACTACGTCGGGATGCCGATATCGCAGTATGATAGGCTCTCATTTGTGTGATTTCATTTGGAGACATAAGGTAAAAATGAATGCATTCTTTGAACACAATTTAATGTGAATGAATGAATTCCCAGCCTGTTCCAGGCCTTGTTTTTGTTATCATCCAAGTCAATATTCCCAACTTCCCCAGTTTTTTTTTTAATTTTTTATTCTCATTTTTCATCTTTACTGGGTCAGTATTTGATTTTCCCATCCCATCTAAACTTATTTATAAATGGAACTTTGTCTGTGTGTGTGTGTGTGTGTGTGTGTGTTTGCGTGTGTCTGTATGTGTGTGTGTCCGTTAGCTGTAGACTCCGAAACGGCTGAACCGATTTTTAAAAAAATTTACGCAGTTGTACTATAAGCGTCTGCGAGTGTTCTCAGTTAGGTTTTGTGTCGAGGTACCCCGATAAATATCGAAAATCGATAATCGAAAAAATCGGGTTATAGAAGGAGTGGTCCGTTTTTAATCAAATTTAATACACTCATAGACAAATACATAAGAAACGATATTCAGAAGTTTCAAGGTTGCAGTTCTATCCTTGGATGACTGATTTGACTCCGATATTGGAAATCGATACTCCGACATCCTACCGGGTCTGATCAAAATCAGTTTCTCAGTTCTTTTATTTTAGTTTTTGCTTCGGGTTTGCTTCTATGTAAATATAATTGTAGTTCTTAGTCTAAGCCATGATACCATTTACTTAGATGACTTATTTAGCTTTCAAAATTCAGTTTACGACGAAAAAAACTTATTTGATATCGATGCTAGGAAATCAACATTTGACTTACATCCATTCATTTTTCTTTCAGTCTACGGTTTCGCTTTAACTTGAAACAACTTGCTTTTTAGTCTTTCGTGCCAATGTCCAAAGAATCTGAGCTCCAGGACCATGGATTAATTTTAAAGCTTTCATTACACCCGAGCAACGCCGGGCTATACTGCTAGTTATTTATATTATTCTCTTCCATTCCCTTAGGGAGTGTGCTACTTGATTTCACCATGGTGGCGGAATACAACAATCACTCTGTTTTTTCTGGGGTGGACTGGTAAAGCTAACATCTGTTTATTTTAGTTTGAATATTTTGTTGTATTTTAGTTCGTTTTGGGTAGTTCATAGCCCTCCCCCTTTTTCATTTCATTATCTTTAAATCTTTTAAACATAGTTTTGTAATTATTGTACATATTAGCAAATTTTGACGTCATGGGTTTGTTTCCCCGTTTTTAGGTGCCCCTTGTAAATATGTGGTATTGTCGTGCGTGAAGGATTGGGAGGTGATGGATGGGTTCTTGTGGTGAATGTGTAAATTTTTAATGAGTGATTGGGTCGTGAATGTGTTTAGCTAGATATAGGATAGTTATAGAAGACTACCTCTACCCAACCGCCTCTTTTCTGACCATGTGCCACATTTATATATTTTATACAATAAATATATTTTGAAAACATTTTAAAGGGCATTTCTGAATTAGGGTGTGAATTATAGTAAATGTAAATTATTTTTATCTTAGGGTGAAATAATTTGTGGGGAAATAAATTTACAGAAATTATACAAAGACAAATTACCGCCCTATCAGCCTTCTTCCGATCTTTGCCAAAGTGTTCGTAGCCATTACCAACACCGAGGTGGTTCAACATCTCACAGCCCACAGGCTCCTCTCGGACAAACAGTATGATTTCCCCTTCACCAGGTCTACTGCTGATATGCTAACGACCATCACCGAGTACATATACCAGGCTCTCGACATGGGTGGCGAAGCCCGAACCGTTACCTTGGATATCTCTAAAGCGTTCGACAGAGTTTGGCATGCTGGCCTTCTATGCAAACTGCCGAGCTATGGTATAACTGGACATTTGTTTGAACTAATCCACTCATTCCTCTCTAACCACACATTGAAAGTGGTATTAAACAGACATGCCCACCAGAACTACCATACGAACGCGGGTGTCCCTCAAGGCTCTAAACTAGGTCCTACGCTCTTTCTGATATACATTAATGATCTCCCTGATTCCATAAGATCCCAAGTAGGTATGTACCGACTTGGCAGACCGCCTGCAGTCTCTCTCGTACCGGCGCGAAGTGGCTTCCCTGTGTCTCTTCTATAAATACTTTCACGGCTTCTGCTCCGATGAACTTAGACCACTGGTGCCCCCTAGATACGATTTTGCACGAGATACTAGATTAGCAACTAGATCCCACCCTTTTACAGTGAAACCGATAAAATGCAACCGCAACTTCAACTCCAACAGTTTCTTTTCTCGCACTTCCCGACTGTGGAATTCCCTTCCACATGATTGCTTCCCCGACCGACGGCTACAATCTCCAGGAGTTTAAATGTAAGGTCAATAGACACCTCCTAACACACAAACTCGCTCCCATTCTTTCAAACACTCTTCTCATCTACCCAACCCCCATCCTCGGTATCCTTACCTATCTATAACCTTCCTTCTGACATTTCCTATATCTAACCACTCCGTTTCTTTACCTTCCTCTATGTAACCCCCTGCGCAATAGTGGCAGTGGAATGCCTTGCTTGGGGTGAAATGATTAAAAAAATGGTGACAGACGTTGATTTGAAGAAATTTGAAACTTCTTGCTTTTTTTTTTTGCTTTTTTTTTTTTACTGAATAGCCATGTTTATTTTCATGTCTATTGTGACGATGTTTATGTCAAGTAAACCCATATAAACTACAAGAAAACTGAATGTATGTTCATCAGTAAACTGTCAGTCAGTCAGTAAAATGCCATACCTGATACACGCTTGGACGACCATGTCTCGAAAGAGACATGACTGACTGGGCAGAAGATTATCTTGCAGTAGGTTGCCATTGCTTTCTGTGGTAGACTAGCTGGCTAGTATTTAGTGGGGGATCAGTTTATTACTTCATAGCAATAGAAAACAGATCCCCCACCTTATGCCCAGTAAAAGTTTTAACTGTTTTTAACTATTATATTCAGTCAATCAATAAAGTGCCATACGTGATACACGCTTGGGCGATCATGTCTCCAAAGAGACATGACTGACTGGGCAGAAGATTATCACTCGGTAGGTTGCCATTGCTTTCTGCGGTAGACTGGTTGCCGACCAAAGCTATAGAACCCAAGCTATCCTGCCATTTAGCCCATAGCTGGAGAGAGAAGAGATGAAATATAATATATCAGTATATAAATAAGTAGTAATTAGAGGGGGATCAGTGTATTACTTCATAACAATAGACAACCGATCCCCCGCTTTATGCCTGTAGAGGTTTTACTTATTTTCAACTGTTATATTCATTCAGTCAGTTAAGTGCCATATGTGATACACGCTTTGAGCGATCATGTCTCGAAAGAGACATGACTGACTGAGCAGAAGATTATCCCGCAGTAGGTTGCCATTACTTTCTGCGGTAGTCTGGTTGCCAGCTAAGGCAATAGAACCCAATCTGTCCTGTTATTTAACCCATAACTGGAAGGATTAGACGGATTAATACCTTTCCCAAGAGTATTTGAGCGTAAGTGAATGCAATGAATTCGGCTGGAATTTGAACTCGGCTCGTTGATTTCTCGTTCCGAGCCGATATCCACTGCACCACAACGTACATTCGTAAAAAGCTGAGTCCAAATTGCCAACTACAAGTTGGTGATACTAAAATCAAACAAGTGCAGAAATTTAAATACCTTGGAAGCATTTTAACAGAAGAGGGAAAGCGTGATACGGAGATTCGAAAGCATATTCGCATGGACAAAGCTGCATTTTAGAATTTGAGTCGAGTATAAAGAAACAGGAAAATTTCGCTGGAAACAAAGAAGAGAATACTGCATTGTTATGTGATGTCAGTTCTTCAATATGGCAGTGAATGCTGGACAATATCATCAAAGATGAAGGAAAGACTTGAAGCAACTGAAATGTGGTTCTACAGAAGAATACTGGATATAAAGTGGGGGATCAATTCCATATTACAATAAATATATAAACTGACCCCTCACTTTGTGGTCACAGCAGTTTCTATACATTTATATTCCTGAGATCCAAAAGCACAAGGAAGCATTCCAGAAGTTAAATAAAGTATTAAGAAACAGGACAATTTCACTAGAAACAAAGAGAGTACTGAATGACTATGTGATGTCAGTTCTTCAATATGGCTCACTGCCATATTGAAGAACTGACATCACATAGTCATGCTGGACATCACATGCTGGACAATATCATCAAAGATGAAGGAACAACTTGAAGCAACCAAAATGTGGTTCTACAGAAGCATACTGGATATAAAGTGGGGAATCAATTTTATATTACAATCAATATATAAACTGACCCCTCGCTTAGTGGTCACATCAGTTTCTATACATTTATATTCCTGAGATCCAAAAGCACAAGGATTCATTCCAGAAGCTTAGTAGAGTATTAAGATACAAGAAAATTTCGCTAGAAACAAGGAAGAGAGTACTGGATTGTTATGTGATGTCTGTCCTTCAATATGGCAGCGAATGCTGGACAATCTCATCAAAGATGAAAGAAAGACCTGCAGCAACCGTAATGTGGTTCTACAGAAAGATGCTGAGGTTACCATGGACGGAACACGTGAGCAACGACATGCTTTTGGAGAGGATGGACAAAAGAAGGAAACTGATACAACATCAGGAAAAGACAGCTAAATTTTTCGGGACGTATTGAGAAAGGAAGGTTTGGAGAATATGATACTCAAGGGACGGATAGAATAGAAGAGAGACAAGCGAAAACAAATAGCCATACTTGATGGCCTTGAACAGATGGATAGTGAAGCAATGATTGAGTGGGATAACAAAAGAAGGTGTATTAAGAGCGACAAGGGATAGGGAAATGTGGAGGGCCATAATCACCTACGTTCTAAAGGGACGGCACAAAGAAGAAGAAGAAACCCGTTTCGTTCGCATGTAAGAATAGCGCAAAACACCCATTCTTGCCTCGACTCATTATGACCTTGTGCCAGACTATGATAAGAAAAATGAATATGTATAACAATTCTGTTTTGTGTTAGAGAGATGTTTTTAAAATCTTAAATTAACGAAGAAACAACCGACAATTTGAAATGATTTGTATAAAGATTATTTTTGATCGATACTCATATTTAGGTAGATATTCTGTTTTTAATTAAACAGTATTATATATTTATATCTACATGTTCACATTTGTTGACATTACGATACATTTTTTTTAATCATATCACCCCGAGCAAGGCGGTAACGCCACTGATGTGCCGGGGGCTACGTAAGAGTGAAAAGATTAGAAAAGAGAAAGCTGGAAACCACATCCTAAACAGGCAACAAGGGATGAGCCTCTACACCTGTTCAATAGACGTTGGTGGAATGTGAACCGGGCGATAATTTAGTCTATCTACTCCAATTGAAAAAAAAAGTGAAAAGATTGGCAAAGAGAAAACCGGAAACCACATCCTAAACAGGAAACAAGGGATGAGCCTCTACACCTGTTCAATAGACGTGGGTGGAGTGTGAACCGGGTGATAGTTTAGACTATCTACTCCAATTGAAGAAGAAGAAAGAAAAAAAAAGGTAACGGTGGTGGGTTAACTAAGTTTTAACTTAGTTAAAGTCCAGTCAAAGAAATTTCTTTGAAAAAATGTAAAGAACACCCGTTCAAATAACCATGAAACTATTTTTAAATTAGCCACAAAAAATAAAAAAATAAAATCAAAGCAAAATTATAACTTACTTTTAAGAATATTTCAAAGTTGATCCTAAACCCAAACCCCCATGTACAACGCCAGTTAGAGCAGATATGTTTATTGCGATGAATCGAAAATTGTGTTATATAGGCTTGATTAAAACCTAGTTTTGACCGGAGGTCATTCGTGGTCGAGAGGTCTAAGACGTTGCCAGATCAAATAATAGCTTCCCCTATGTGGATAGAGGTCACAGGTTAGAATCCTGCCGAATGACACACATTTTCGTAATAAAAATTTATCGTAAATAATCAGGCCAGTAGATATAAATATATAACACTGTTTGATTATAAACAGAATATCTACTTAAATACGAGTATCGATAAAAAAAACATAATATTCAAACAAATCATTTCAAGTTGTCGGCTGTTTATAACCAGTTTCGTTAATCTTCGTTAATTTCCGTAACATGATGATTATCGTAAATAATCAGGCCGGTAGAAATAAATATATAATACTGTTTGATTATAAACAGAATATCGATTTAAATACGAGTATCAATCAAAAATAATGTTCAAACAAATCATTTCAAGTTGTCGGCTGTTTATAACCAGTTTCGTTAATCTTCGTTAATTTCCGTAACATGATGATTATCGTAAATAATCAGGCCGGTAGAAATAAATATATAATACTGTTTGATTATAAACAGAATATCGATTTAAATACGAGTATCAATCAAAAATAATGTTCAAACAAATCATTTCAAGTTGTCGGCTGTTTATAACCAGTTTCGTTAATCTTCGTTAATTTCCGTAACATGATGATTATCGTAAATAATCAGGCCGGTAGAAATAAATATATAATACTGTTTGATTATAAACAGAATATCGATTTAAATACGAGTATCAATCAAAAATAATGTTCAAACAAATCATTTCAAGTTGTCGGCTGTTTATAACCAGTTTCGTTAATCTTCGTTAATTTCCGTAACATGATGATTATCGTAAATAATCAGGCCGGTAGAAATAAATATATAATACTGTTTGATTATAAACAGAATATCGATTTAAATACGAGTATCAATCAAAAATAATGTACAAACAAATCATTTCAAAATGTAAAATGCTATTTTGGTTTCAGCCGACAAATATCTTGTTGCATATGTGAACTCGTCTTCCGACCGCATCGGTTAAAAGTCGATGTTCTTTCGCATTTTGGAGCCATTTAAAAGACTTGATACCAACATAAACTGAAAATAAACTATATACAGAAAAAGAAGATCAATCTTCCTGATTATATTTATCGGAAGGGAAAAAAATTTAAATTAGTTATTACAGAGAACACAAGATGGTGGTTAGTCGACATTTGTTCAGCGACACTGTGTTGACAATGGCAAAACAAAGAAAAACTGTTCATTGTACCTGATAAAGAATTAAAACAAAACGGATATAAAAAAATATTTGAAAAAAAAAAGAAATGTATGCGACTTATTTTTAGTTGGGTGTCTACGTGCGTCGTGGTGTAGTGAATATCGGCTGGGAACGAGAATTCGGGGAGCCGAGTTCGAATTCCAGTTTAATTCGGTGCATTCACTTACCCTTGGGAAAGGTATTAATCCGTCTCTTCCCTTCAGTTATGGGTTAAATAATAGGACGGATGAAGTTCTATAGCCTTGGCTGGCAACCAGTCTACCTCTGTTCCATATTCTTGCTTTCCTGACGGCTACAACCTCCAGGAATTTAAATGCAATGTCAATGCCCATCTCTTAAATACTTAAATATACATCACCCTGTATATATTTTCCTTTCTCTCAACTTTTGCAACAGTCATCACACCTGTATTCCCATCATTCCCTTGCTCCATTCTCTGACACCCTCTGTAACTGGTTCGTCTTTCTCTTTACTCTCCTCCTATCTAATCTTTTACTCTTATGTAGCCCTCTGCGCATCAATGACGTCACCGCCATGCTTGGGGTGAAAAGATTAATATATATATATATATATATATATATATATATATATATATATATATATATATATATACCCATCTCTTTACCACTTGACTCTAGTTCTTTCTACATCACACTGTATATCTTTTCCTTTCACTCTACCTTTGCAACTGTCATCACACCTGTATTCCAATCCTTCTCTTGGTCTTTTCTGTTTCGTCTTTCTCTTTACTCTCCTCCTATTTAATCTTTTTCTCTTATGTAGCCCCCTGCACATCAGTGGGGTGATATGATTAAAAAAAAATACTGATGCCATTCCTTTCTTCCTTAAGCCTCAGCAGACGATAGTTTTTGTGGCAGCAGATGGACAAGCTGTTTTTTCTTACAGAATTATTCTGAAAGAAGAAATGGTCCATCAAGTAAATAAAGAAAGAATAATGCGCCTCTACATCTTCCAACTAACATCAAACATTTTAATTGTGTTCGATTGAATAGAATGAAAGCCTTTATTTACCAAATTCAGGTACGGAATTTTAGCCCAAGAATACAAATACGGAGATCGAGATAAAGGTAGACAGTCAGTAATTCACTTCAGTGCCATACATCATACCAGCTTGGGCGATCATGTCTCGAAAGAGACATGACTGACTGGGCAGAAGATTATTCAACGGTAGCTTGCCATTACTTTCTGCGGTAGACTGGTTGCGAGCCAAGGCTATAGAACCCAATCTGTACTGTTATTTATCAGTCAGTCAGTTAAGTGCTATACGTGATACACGCTTTGGGCGATCATGTCTCGAAAGAGACATGACTGACTGGGCAAAAGATTATCCCGCAGTAGGTTGCCATTGCTTTCTGCGATAGACTGGTTGCCAGCCAAGTCTATAGAACCCAATCTGTTCTATTATTTAACCCATAACTGGAGGGAAGAGATGGATTAATACCTTTCCCAAGGGCATTTGTGCGCAAGTGAATGCAAGGAATTTAACTAGAATTCGAACTCGGCTCCCCGAGTTGTCGTCCCGAGTAGATTAACTGCACTAAATACTAAAGTACAAATATTTTATAACTCGGAGAAAAACTATACTAAAACTATACTGAAGTGATTACAGTTTTTTTTAATGATGTATTAAAAATAAATTATATTTTTTGCTGTTTAAATGGTTGCCTTTTTTCTTTGGGAATTTTTAACTTGCCTTTAATATTGAGATTTTCGGAAAATTGTCATTCTTTCTAACACTGTTTAATGCATCGACTGAACCTAGTTTTTATTTTTTCTCTTTTCTAAATCTTTTTTGAAATTTATTAATTTTATTGCCATGCTCATCATAAAATTCACCCAAGTAAAAGTGATATTTTTCATTGGTTTGAATGATAATTCTCAAGGTATACAATTTGAACTTTATTTAATAGTTTTCTTGAAATTATGTAAAAAAGAAAACTGTTGTTGAAACTGCGTTTTTACTCATCTTAATTGGTAAAACTTAATACAAATCATCACACATCAATATTTTTAAAAGAATTTTGAATATGTTTAATGTATATAAACGTGTCCACTTTTGAAAGTATGGTCGACTATACACGACATTATCTGAAAATAATAGCAATAGATATAGTAGATTTAGAATTAACATTCCTAAAATTAGATAACCGAGAATATTTTCCAACATTTATAAGATTACTGAGTACCTGAAAATTATATGGAAAAGGCACTTACATCATTTTTTTAAATTATGTTTTGCACAAAATCTTCATAGTACAAAACTAAACCTGTCATCAGCTTATCGTTACTTGTTAACATTCGTCAAGTACGTAAACATGGCCACTGTCGGTTAAAAATACAGCTACAGTTTGTTTTTAAAATGCATTTCTGTGTTATTTCAAAAATGAAGTAAATAATATTTGTTTCAAATCAAATTAATTATACTTTAAATAAGCTAATATTTCTCAAATAAGGTTTCAGAAAAGTATATTTTATTTTTGGAAGATTCATTAATAAAGCTAATTAGATTACAATGGAAGAAAACTAAAAAGGACGCTAATCAACTATTTTAACTCTATTAAAATGTCAATTCCAATCAGTATGATTTTTGTTTAAAATACACAGACATGACAGAATTGAATAGACATCAAGATAAATTTTATTTCTGATTTTGTTTTAATAACCAAGATAAATTAACATAGATTATTTGATTAAAATTGCAGATAACAACACTGGAACATGCCATGAAGCATAGGAGCATCAGACCTATCCGAATTTCAGCGAGGACGTATCGTGGCCCAACATTAAGGTGGTCTTAGTCAAAGAAAAATATCTGGAAATCTTTCAATACCCCTTTTCTAATGTTAACAGAGTGATCGTACAATTCCCCAGAGAGGTTGAGACAAAATGGGATCAATAAACTTCCATGGCAAAGTCAGTCCCCGGATATTAACCCTATTGAACAGCTTTGGGGCATATTAGATCGAAAACTCCGCAAAACGAACAGGAAGCCATCTTCTAAGCTCGAAGTTTTAGGATTATTGCGTGAAACATGGAAAGAAATCCCTCAAGATGATATTGGTGAACTCATCGCTAGCATGCCTAGAAGGGTCCTTGTATTAAAAAAGCAAAGGGGATGTCAACCAAGTATTAGTTATTAAATTTCTGACCAATTATAATTACTTCAGTTCTATAAATTACTTGTTTAATAAAATAATTACTTGTTTAATAAAATAAACGGTTTATGCGAGCGTCTACTCAATTCTGTCATGACTGTGTACATCAAATTATTTTACTGAAAATAGTAAATTTAATTACTTAGCTTTTAATTAAAATTAAAATAAAGCTTCAATAAGATTTTTTTATTTTTTTTTTATATATTTTAAACCTTAGGTACTGCAAATTAAATTCGTGAAACTGAACTAAATAATGAATTGAAGTTAGTGAATTAGCGAATTCAGAAATTATACGAATAAAAATCAATTTGCTGAATTATGACGAAACTAAAACTACAATCAACAAAAACAAAGAAAATATCAGAAGCAACACAATTATTTAATAAATGTGAAAAAACGACACACAGAAGAAATTGTGGAAATAAAAAGATACATCATTAGGGAAAAAAGAAAACACAATAAAATAATACAAAATAAGAGACATATTTGACAAAGTAAAACAGGATATAAAAACGAAAAATATTATGAGAATAGCACTTAAAAATTGTAAAGAATATTGACTCGAATTTGACAACCCAACATGAAATAATAAACTGCTTTCGTGTTCATAACATCAGTGCTAAAAACGAAAACAAATGCTTACTCAAGAAAGAAACATAACTCAACATCCTGGAAAAGAGAATTCTGGGAAGACATTGAATTCCTGCGGGTAGAAATCTGAATATTAGATGAAGAATCAAAAGTAATAAAAGTGAATAAAAAAGGGATTATTAAAGAAAATTATAAATATAAGTTACTGATATATCAACAATAAAAGCAGACAACGAATTCAGCAAAAATGGTAAAGAATAAGAAGATACAACAAAATAAGAATTTGAAAACTAACAAGGGACATTCTGTAGGGGAATGCAGATATCAATGGAGCCTCTAAAAGCATTATCAAATGAAAATATAAAATAAATTCTTGAATAAAATATGAAGGATGTAAAGAATTCTAAAATCAACGAAGAATGGATTAAGAACACGGACCAGATAGAAAGACAGATAAGGGAAAATTGAAAAACATCGATGTTACAAAGGGTACAATAAACTCTCAAAAATAATTTTAAAAGTATACATTTTTTTTTAATCGTATCACTGATGTGCAGGGGGCTATGTAATAGTGAAAAGATTGGAAAAGAGAAAGCCGGAAACCACATCCTAAACAGGGAATAAGGGGTGAGCCTCTTAACCTGTTCAATAGACGTGGGTGGAGTGTGAACCGGGCGATAGATAGATCTATCTACTCCAATTGAAAAAAAGGAAACCAAAGTGAGGAGATTGGAAAAGAGAAAGCCGGAAACCACATCCTAAACAGGGAACAAGGGATGAGCCTCTACACCTGTTCAATAGACGTGGGTGGAGTGTGAACCGGGCGATAGATAGATCTATCTACTCCAATTGAAAAAAAAGGAAACCAAAGTGAGAAAATTGGAAAAGAGAAAAGCCGGAAACCACATTCTAAACAGGGAACAAGGAATGAGCCTCTTAACCTGTTCAATAGACGTTTTCAGCAATAAACCAAGAACTTATCTTTTGATTAAATATTTTTTCCATCTATACACAAAAACATTAGCAGATATGTTTTCGAATGCTGTGAATAACAAACCCCCAAAATTACTGACCGGGTACAGGTACAAATTAGACGTTACAAAGGGTACAATAAACGCTCAAAAATAATTTTGAAAATATGCATATTCTGCAATAAACCTATCACTTAACTTTTGTTTAAATATTTGTTTCCGTTTATACACAAGCCATTAGCAGATATGTTTTCAAATGCAGTCAATAACCAACCTCCAAAATCACTGGTCGGGTACATGTACAAAATTGACGTTACAAAGAGTACAATAAACTCTCAAAAATAATTTTAAAAATAGACATTTTCTGCAATAAACCAAGAACTTAACTTTTGATCAAACATTTGTTTCCGTCTATAAACATACCATTAGCAGATATGTTTTCGAATGCTGTGAATAACAAACTACCAAAATTACTGACCGGGTACATGTACAAAATAGACTTTACAAAGGGTACAATATACTGTTAAAAATTTTCAAAAATATACATGTTCGGCAATAAACCAAGAACTTAACTTTTGATTAAACATTTGTTTCTATCTATATACACAAACAATTAGCAGATATGTTTTCGAATGCTGTGAATAACAAACCCCCAAAATTACTGACCGGGTACAGGTACAAAATAGACGTTACAAAAGGTACAATAAACTCTCAAAAACTATTTTAAAAAATAAATATTTTCTGCAATACAAAATAACTTAACTTATGATTAAACATTTTTTCCATCTATACACAAAGCAGATATTTTTTCGAATGCTGTCAATAAAACAATAATGTCTGAAAAATAATTTTAAAAATATACATTTTCTGCAATAAACAAAGAACTTAATTTCTGGTTAAACAAAATTACTGACCAGGTACATGTTTAGCCACAACATGCAAGGCACTCATGACGGTTTTAAATGAAAGAATATCAGTTCCTTAAAACTAACACTGTCACCGAAGAACATGCAAAATGGGTCTTACAGTTGTAAAGGTTAATTGCCGAAAAATTGACATAAAAAAAAATAAGAGCCTAAGCAATTCACAAATAAAAACATGTTTGGTAATATCCTACATAATTAGATAAAAAAAAATCATTCAGTCAGTCAGTAAAGTGCTATACGTGATACACGCTTTGGGCGATCATATCTCGAAAGAGACATGACTGACTGGGCAGAAGATTATCCAGCAGTAGGTTGCCATTACTTTCTTTAACCCATAACTTGAGAGAAGAGTCGGATTAATCCCTTTTCCAAGGGTATTTGTGCGTAAGTGAATGCAAGGAATTCAAGTGGAATTCGAACTCGGATCCTCGATTTGTCGTTCCGAGTCAATATACACTGCACCACAACACAAAAAAAGAAAAAGAAAAAAGTCATTAGAATTCATGAAAAGCTATCCCACTCTTATCAGTTTTCTAAAAGTCAGTATGAAAAAAAGGATTACTACCTTCATTCGTCAGCCTCTTTAATGTCAACATTATACGTGATCATTGTAAACATCAACAGCGGATTATTTCAGTGAGATTGAATTTTAGAGACTCCATGCCTCTTCTTGGTCAGGCGAGCAAGATCAAAGAGTATTGTTTATTTTCGGATACTCATTTCCGCCTTCATCACTCGCCACTTGGTCGCAGGTGTGTAGGTTTGGAATAGACATGACCAGCTAAGACAAGCTTAGACTAGCTAAGACAACTTTAGTACCTTTACTGTGTATGCAGGGGCTGAGTAATTTGACCAGTTACCCGAGCATTCGCGCCTGGGACTCCCACTTTAAAAAACCGATATTGTGTCACATCTCGCCTCAGCAGAGGAGGGTTGGTAAATAACAAACCACCGCGCCCAATCCTTCTGTGTTTCATTTTTAAGGAGAATGTTTCACAGTTTTATCCAATATCTACTGCTTTGTGGAACAGACACCTGCGTGGATACTTCACCGGATGCTAAGATCTTAACTTAAGAAGACTGGATCTTGGGTAAACATTTGTAGTGAACAAAACAAGTTCTATATTTTAAAATTCAAATGCTAAGCACTGACTCACTGATTTTGTTAGAAATAAACGAATTTTCTCGAATTTGCAAACTTTGCTTAGCACACACAAAACTCATGAAATTTTACACCTCGATGCGAAAGTTTTTTCGCCCAATGGAAAGGCCAGAATCACATCCGAGAGTGAATTCCCAAACGAAATAACTTTGACCGTCGTCAGAGAGTTAAGATGACGAGCGTAAATAACACGTCCCTCGACAAACTTCAAGCGATCGTTATTATTATTGTCTCGATCTTTCTCACTCACCTTGTTTTTCACTATTCTCACTGAGCGATAACTTTAAAGACAATCCTATCGAACAATAAACACTCATACATACATACATACGTTCCTGCCTACCTACACATAAACTCACTCTTACAAGGACTACTACGAACATTTCAACGAACTCTTGATACCCTTAACATCTTAATACTATTTCTCTTAGAACGTTTAACTTCTCTACTAATTCATGTTTTTCCATTAGTATATTTCTATTTTAAACATACAAAATGTATACTTTTATTCTTCTACAAATCCACACATTCCAATCTCCAACCTTCTGATGATAGCGAATAATCTCAAGTTGTAGGGAGTTCGGTTATGTATGACACAAGGCCAATTCAACAAACATTAGCCATCTTCCTACTGCTTCACATTAATAAAACAAAGTCTATTATCTGTATTTCATCATTTTGTCAAACAAAAAAATACATAAAATAAGGTTATAGTTATCATATTTTTATAAAACTGACTTAATCATTTTTTCTATATGGTGATTGAGAAACAGACTGAAACGTATGCTAACCAAAAGTAAAGAAATTCATTGATGCTTTGACGATGGCTTTTGAGTCGGAAAAATGTGCCAAGGCAACCTTTAAAAGAGAGGAACTGGTTTAGACAATGGCTGAGAATAAAACCTGATAATGAAATCGTTATTCGTAAATTGGATTACAAAAAGGTGTACAAATATCTTGTAATCATTGATTCCAAGAGGGTTGGTAGCTGATGAAGGAGAAGGTCGAAAGATTGGACCATATTTTTTTCTAAATCAGCTCTGGAAATGTTCTGATAAAATATACCTGTTGTCTTTAATATCATTTGGCTTACAAAACATTCGCTGTATAATACACAGAATATATATATATATATATATATATATATATAATTAAATTGATATTTAAAACTTTTTGTAATAATTAAATAGACTGTATTATGATATTAAGAATTTTATTAGAATATAATAATAATAAACTAGATTTTATATAAAAAGAATAAAATGAATTTTAAAAAATTATTTAATAAATACATGGATATTAATAAATATAAAAATGTTATTTATCAATTAAAAGATTTGAAAAATTAGAATAGAATGCATTCTGGATCGAAATAAAAATAGCATATTTACTCAAAACTCCCTTTAAGTTAGATTAAAAATATAAAATGTCTTATTTATTTATTTCTTCATCTCTGTTCTTTTTTCCTTTTTGTTTTTGTTGGGTTATATAGAAAGGTGAAAGAAAATTTTTGTAACAATAATGGATACATCAACGGAAATAGGGTCTATACAAGGGTTTTAAAAATTAGGTTGAGAATTTGGCCGTTTGAAAGAAGAGTTATGTATTCCTTTAAAATATAAACTTTTTTCAAATTTAAAATGAATCTCTATTCTGATTAGTTAAATCGAACACACGCATAAATGTTTGTTTTCCCATATCTATAAATAAGAAACGTATTGTTTGTTATATTTAAATGAAAATCATTTTCTCAGCTATATTCTAACATTGCCTGATGACGAGATAAATATCTCAAAACATAGAAATTTCTGTGTGGCAATGTATTTTTAATTAAGAACATATATATATATATATATATATATATATATATATATATATATATATATATATATATATATATATAAGGCCTGACTATTGGGTTTACCATAAAACAGACTGTCGCCGCTGGGTGTTGACTTTAATTTCTACTTCTTTATTTACATACGCTCTATCACTGATATTGAACACTTCAACTCATAAAAATAGTATACCTTAAAACTATATATAAAACTATATTTTATCATATATATATATATTTCGCGTTGGGTACTTCTTGTACTCTGCTTTCGTATTGAGATCTTTATTGTTAAGGTATTCGTCTTGGTTTTTTCTTTCTCACGAATGCTTGACTTTTTGTTCAAGTATTTCGTTTGTTTGTTTTTTCTTCTTCTTCTTTTTCGCGGTGGGTTTCAAGACGTTCTTAGTTATAGTTTAATTAATGATAATCTTGACAGAATTAGTTTTGTCGATATTGGTATTACAACTAATAATAATAATATATATATATATATATATATATATATATATATATATATATATATATGTGTGTGTGTGTGTGTGTGTGTGTGTGTGTGTGTGTGTGTGTGTTTGTTTGTGTGTGTGTGTTTTATTGTGTGTATTTAGGCAGCAAATTGTTTTTCGACATGTCAGATTAAATAAACTGCAAACATTGTGTCTGCTTATTTTTAATAAAATTCGTTCATACTCACGGATAATCTTTCGCTTATTATAATTGAAAGATGTGAAAAATGAGCTGAAACATTGATAGATGTTATTATCATTCATTTCTCAATGTACCCAAGTACTTTCAATCTTCTTCCGAGATCTTCTTCTGTGAGTTATATTTGATGAAGAAAGAAATTTACAGCAATTTTTAGCAGCACAGTCTTGCGATTATTTTTTGTTACCATAATTCGTACCATTGAAGATGATATTGGAAGGAGATTGAAATTACTTAGGTACATTGAGAAATGAATTATAATAACATCTGTCAACGTTACAGCTCATTTCTCACATATTTCAATTATAATACGCAAAAGATTATCCGTGAGTATGATTGGATTTTATTAAAAATAAGCAGACACAATGTTTGCAATATATATATATTTATATAATTATGTCATCTCTCATCTTCTTGACTCGCATCCTTTCCTTGACAACCATTCCATCATGTTCTTCTCCCTCTTCACCCTATTCTCATACGGCTCTCTTCACACCAGTGTTCTCGTCCTCCTTTTGCCCATTCTCTTAAAGGCCCTGTAACTTGTTCCTCTCTCTCATCACTCTCCTCCTATTTTACTCCCTGTGCACCAATGAAAATACTGCCTTGCTTTATGTGAAATGATTATAAAAAAATAACGGTGAATAATATAGTGTATCAATTTTACAGTAAAGTACAAAACTGTGTTTATTTTACAAATCATTTACCAGTATCTTTCATTAGTAGACACATCCCGTGTCTTTTATCGGAACAGGGCATTTTTAACAAAAAAAAAATCCATCATCCCAGAATTTAAAAGGACTCTTAAGATAAAATCTGGTAAAAAATACTAGAATTCTATATAAATTACTATTATAGAGGTCCTCTATATCAAACATTTTCCTGCTCTCAACTTCAGATTATTTGACAGTGTAAATGAAATGTTAAAAGGTTTTTAAACATAGAAAAATCTTACCCAAATTCCAACCTCTCAAAACACGTGAAGACACGGAATAAATGCTCCTATTCACAAAAAACACAAAAATAAATTACAATATAATAACAGTCAAAAAACGAGTTGAAAATAACAACACTAGATTCAAAACACCCTAGAAAATGGCCATATTATTGAGGAAGCAATTGAGACAGTAAAAATTATGAAAAAGTTTGTACTCCCTTATTTCTACCAAACGGAAAAACGTAAGGCTGCTGGAAAACTTAATAAAAAATTAATTAAATCTTGTTCTATATAAACGTTTCAAAAACTTGTATACAAATTTTTAATGGTAGTTTGAGAGTACCAATGTCCAACGCTGTATCCTAAAAGCTGCTGTATGTGATATCTCGAGGTTCTCATTATGAGCTCAAGCAATGTTTTATGGTTATTAATAATTCTAATCTCCCAGTTGCAAATGTATTTATGAAATTTTCGCACTACCAAAATTACTGCGGTCGATCACTATGTCTGACAGTTTCGGGCCCCTACATCCAGAAAGTTGGGGTAGAAATGAAGGCTTCTTGGTTTAACATGATCTCAAAACTACATACCCGGTTATGTTTTTGCAGGTCGCAACCAATATCTAGCCATACTGCAAAAAGCAGCAAAATGCTCCCAAATTATTTAGGGAGGATCTTCAAATACTAATAAGGATACTATGCTTTTTTTCATACTACAATTAAACTTGATCTTTTGTTACCAGATCTTGACAGTCATCCGGCGTGGGTAGCAATACGTCTCACAAGAAGAAGCTCGAAAACTTGATTATTCTCTGTGGCTTAATCCCCAGGGGCTTCAATTATTTTATTACTGTGTCTTTCGTGGGACGACAATTTTTGAACGTACGCTTATCCACCACAAAGACCTACACTATTCGTTTCTCAATGTTCCATATTCTTGCGGGTCTTCCAATAGTCTATCTTCTTTGTAATGGTAAGCCTAACTCTTAATGCGCCTAAAAAAATTACTGAAACATTTCGATGATGGAGGACTTCAACAACAGAGCAATTTCTCTGCTTCAATATTGTCATTCTTTTTGCCTACAGTATTTTGGATTTACTGGTTTGCCACACGTTTTTCTTTGACTATATTTGGACCGTTATCAGCTTTCATGTTAGTGTTTTCTTTTTTATCATTTTTCTTATAAGCACAATAGTCCACTGCGTCACATTGGTCTGGTGGATCTGTTTTCAAGAGTTACTCGAACCAGTCTTTTTTATCAGATCGACTTTTTTCAGCCATTTTTACTTTAAAAAAAAGCGATCAATTCCAACAGGACTTTTTCTTTGCAATAAATTAAATAGAATTAAAGGAAGTAGTAGAGAAAGAAAATGTTAGCAAGAAATATAACCAGTATAAAATAAAGACATAAAGAAAAACTAACAATGAAAAAATAATACAAAATTCAAATACAATAAAGGAATTAGTTTAAACAGGAAAGTTCAGTTCGTAACAAATTTTAATAAAGCTACCAAAATATTATCTCAAAAATTTTTAAATAATAAAGAAATAATACACAAATAATCCAAATAAAAGTATTCAATAAGTAACAGAAATTAAAAGTCAATTGTTAAAAATGAAATAAAACAATAAGTAATAGTCTCGTAAGATTTTGTAGAAAAAGTAAAGATGTTGGCCAAAGTCGTATAAGAAAAATGGAATAAAAACATGGACTCAAAAAAAAAGCTTGTCAATCGGTTTTAGACCAAAATTAAAAGTTTCTTGTTTATACAAAAACACATCAAGTTCAATGGTCTGAAGAAAAAAACTTCAGATAACGTCAAAGTTAGTCTAGTGACTTCTTTCCGTAGAAGCGAAACTCCTTTTTCTATTTACACATGCACAATATGGCCGATACGGTACTTCCGTGTCTGAACAATAGCTGAAACAGTGCTCCCAGGTTGAAATACTCTATGTATCTTTGAACAGATTTAAACCTTCTTATTAAATGTCAGCTGTCTTGAATTATTACTCTTCCAGATCTTTTTGCATTGATTCAAATGTTCTCCAGGTTTCTATCCTTGGACTTTCGTTATTTTTAATGTAAAAATACCTACAATCTGTTGTTAAATGGGGTAAGGAATGGCTTGTTAATTCTAACGCCTCCAGAACAGAAGTTCTCTCATTTAATCATCTAAAAGAATCCTTGTTGTGTTCATTGCACCTTCTCGGGCTCAGGTTTTCTGTTGACATGACGTAGAACGATTATATCGTAGGTTTGTCGTTGATGCTTGTATCTGATATGCTCTTATCAGTCTAAATGTCATGATGACTATACTGGATTTAATATATTCATACCCCAGTACCACTTCCAACAGGGTCCCACCTATAAGGTTATACATTTATCACAATCTGTCATCGTACATTTGTCGGTGATGCTCGTACCTGATATGTTCTTATCTGTCTAAATGTCATGATGACTATACTGGATTTAATATATTCATACCCCAGTACCACTTCCAACAGGGTCCCACCTATAAGGTTATACATTTATCACAATCTGTCATCGTACATTTGTCGGTGATGCTCGTACCTGATATGCTCTTATCAGCCCAAATGCCATGATGACTATACTGGATTTAATATGTTCATACCCCGGTACCACTCTGTCAGCGTGATACTCCCTCTTCAATACTACTACTAAGGAATAATCTTCTAAAAGTTTAGCGTTCAGGTTGATAGGGAAAATTCAGCTAAATCAAATAGACATAAATGTTAAAAAATCATGTCTACTGATAAACTCTGCCGAAAAAAAAACGCATTTTTGAAAATAAATATAAGCACCTTTTTTTTTTAATACCCCGAGAAAAGCGGTAACGTCACTGATGTGCAGGGGGCCACATGAGAGTAAAAAGATTAGATAGGAGGAGAGAAAAAAGAAAGACGAATCAGTTAGAAAGGAACAAAAGAAATATGGGAATACAGGTGTGATGACAGTTGAAAAGGTGGAGAGAAAGGAAAGGATATACAGGGTGGTGTAGAAAGAACTAGAGTCACGTGGTTAAGAGATGAGTATTGACATTGCATTTAAATTACTGGAAGTTGTAGCCGTCAGGAAAGCAAGAATATGGAAGTGCGAGAAAAGAAGCTGAAGGAGCCCGATAGAAATGCATTCGTAGAAAATACCATACATTTTTTTTTTTTGAGGCTTTGGGAATTATTTAAAAACAGGTCAACTAATGTTTGGTTTAAATTTCTAGTTGTCCTAACGCATATGAATTACCAAAAAATCATAGTCATGCGTCAATTGTCACATCTTACATAGACCTCTCCAAATGCAGTAATCACAGTTATATTTTTCTCTGTGATTGCATGTCTATTTCTAACTTTAAAAAATACGTTGAAGTCTGTGGTTGAGACGTTTGGGTAATTCATACTAAACAAAAGAAAAACAATAATAATAATAATAATAATAATAATAATAATAATATATTGTTAAGGACATTTATAAGTTGTGACGAATGCAATGTTCTTATCTAAAATTATTTACAAATGGAACTTTGTCTGTGTGTGTGTCCGTTAACTATAGACTCCGAAACGGCTGAACCGATTTTCTTATACCATAAGCGTCTGCAAGTGTTCTTAGGTAGGGATTCTGTCGAGGTACCCCCGATAAATATCGACAATCGATAATCGAAAAAATCGGGTTATAGAAGGAGTGGTCCGATTTTAATTAAATTTGATACACTCAGAGACAAAGACAAAGAAACAATATTCAGAAGTTTCAAGATTTCAGTTCTTACAATAGTGCAGAAAATCGATAATATATATATATATATATATATATATATATATATATATATATAAAAGCAAGATGTTTGTGAGTGCGTCTGTTTATCTGCTGTATGTCTATTTTTTCAGGCCTTTTATTTTAGTTGTGCTTCAGGTTTGGCTCTAAGTAGGTATAATTGTAGTTCTTAGTCTCAGCCATGATGCTATTTACTCAGAGAACTTATTTAAGATTCAGTTATTCAAAATTCAGTTTACGACGAAAACAACTTATTTGATATCGATACCAGGAAATCAAAATTTGACTTATATCCATTCATTTTTTTTTTCAGTCTACGGTTTCGCTTTAACTGGAAAGAACTATTGCTTTTTAGTCTTTCGTGCCAACGTCCAAAAAGTCTGAGCTCCAGGACCATGGATTAATTTTATAGATTTCATTACACCCGAGCAACGCCGGGCTATGCTGCTAGTTTATACTAAACAAAAGAAAAACAATAAAAATAATAATATCACTAATAATAGTATGCTTCTTCAGGGCATTTATAAGTTGTGAAGAATACAATATGTTCTTATAGGTAATAAAAAAGCTAAGAACCAAATGTTTCAACAATGAGTTTAAAATCCCTATACAGTTTTTTTATTGATTGATTTGTAAGAAAAGAATGATGTGAACAAAGACAGATATTTACTCACGTATCAGAAGAATATGAATAAATCAGAATTCAAGTATAAAGCTTTACTTAGAAAAACAAACAACACAGACAAAGTAATGATCTCAATATTGACTTATTTATTTTTTCGTCTTCTCAACCTTTCGCCTGTTTTTACATTATTCAATGTTAGACGCCACTCACCTAAAATAACGTTATATATATATATATATATATATATATATATATAAATTAATTTTCAAAATTCAAAAATGTTGAATGAACATTTCAACATGAAATCCCTAAGAGAGATCTCACGCCTCCTCAGCAACAGTCCGTCTATATTCAAAATAACAATAAAAATAAGATTAAAAAGAGAAATAAAAAAATAAAAAAATAAAAAAAAATAAAGAAGGAGATAAAGAAATAAAAAAATATAAAAAATAAATAATGGTTAAAATTTGAGAAATATACGTCACAATAAAAATTGTTTTGAAAATCAGTCTATTTTTGGCTTTTTCTTTATTAAGTTAGACATGCCAAATTTCCCATATCTTCACTTACAACTTAACCGTTATTTATTTTTTATATTTTTTATTTCTCTTTTTAATCTTATTTTTATTCTGAGGAGGCGTGAGATCTCTCTTAGAGATTTCATGTTGAAATGTTCATTTAACATTTTTGAATTTTGAAAATTTATTTTAATTTATATTGGCTCTGTAATTACATTGAGCTCTCCTCCTGTATCATTTTTTAAGATTAAAATTTTTAATATTAATTAGGATCAGGTTCTTGGAATTTACCTTCCTACTTTGCCGTTTCGGATTAAAGTAATTTCATAAAAAAAAAAAAAATTTTTTTTTTTTTCGTGCATGTATATATATATTTTCCCCGCACCTAAAATAATTTTTGAATTTTTTTTTTAATAAATTTTATATTTTTTATAAATTTAATTTTAATTTTAATTTTAATCTAAGTTTATATTTATTTAAATTAATGTAATTAAATTTTAAAAATTAATTAAATTATATGCCAGCTTTTTCCCTAAAATAATTTTTTAAAATCTTTTTCTAATAATTTCATATCCATTTAAAAACGCTAGTTTTGTTAACATGTCACTAGCGTCTATCCGTGTATGAATTTTTTCTTTATTTTTCTTCTTTTTCTTTTTCCCATTCTCTTTCCTTTTCTTTCAATTTTGTTTTAGCCCACTTTCCTGCCAAACACCACTTCCTTTACTTCCCTTTCCCCTTTTTAGAGCTAGACAAAGGCAAATTTTTAAATTTTTCACTTACAACTCAATCAAAAATGAATGTCCAAAATCTAAAAACATTGATTGATACCTACTTATTAATCCCACCTATCTAGTTTTTTTTTTTCTGTGACGTAAATTTTTGAAATTTTTTAAACTTCCGCCGGTAAATTCTTATTTTATTTTGAGCATAAGTTGCCGATGATACGTGAAATCACTCTTAGGGATTTCATGCAGAAATGATCATACAACGGTTTTGAACTTCGAAATTTATTATATATATATATATATATAATTTGAAAACGAGTTATTACGCGATCTAGGTTTCTACCATGTGGTGTCTTCAGGCGATTTGCAATAACTGATTTTACTGTTTACCTTTTTTCAAAAACGCTCACGAAAAGTTAATGCTTTTGAACGCTCACATAACGGGGAATTTTTGAACGCATAATTTTTAAAATTAGAAGAAATTATAACGTTTTCATCGATGGTTGTATGAAATACAATAGACGTGGGTTATATTTTGTTGATAAAGATTACTATTTCATTTGCAACCTCACTTTTGGTTAATTCAAATTCAGTAATCTTTTTAGGTTAAAACAAAATCTATCCTGATATGTCTGTTATTGTTTCAATATAATTTTATTTTGTTGATGGCATAATGGTTACTATTTTATTTTCTCACCTGCGTTTTGTTTAATTCTCATTCAGTAATCCTTTTAGGTTAAAACAATATCTATACTGATATGTCTGTTATCGTTTCAATATATTTGTATTTTATTGATATTATAAAGATTATTATTTCATATTCCAAACTCTGTTCCGGTTAATTCAAATTCAGAAATATTTTTAGGCTACAACAATATCTATACTATGTCCGTTATCGTTTCAATATATTTGTATTTTGGCATAAAGATTACTATTTTATTTTCTAACCTCCGTTTTGGTTAATTCTCATTCAGTAATCTTTTTAGGTTAAAACAAAATCTATAGTGATATGTCTGTTATTGTTTCAATATCATTTTATTTTGTTGATGGCAGAATGAATTCTATTTTATTTTCTAACCTCCATTTTGGTTAATTCTCATTCAGTAATCTTTTTAGGTTAAAACAAAATCTATACTGATATGTCTGTTATTGTTTCAATATCATTTTATTTTGTTGATGGCAGAATGAATACTATTTTATTTTCTAACCTCCATTTTGGTTAATTCTCATTCAGTAATCTTTTTAGGTTAAAACAAAATCTATACGGATATGTCTGTTATTGTTTCAATATCATCTTATTTTGTTGATGGCAGAATGAATACTATTTTATTTTCTAACCTCCATTTTGGTTAATTCTCATTCAGTAATCTTTTTAGGTTAAAACAAAATCTATAATGATATGTCTGTTATTGTTTCAATATCATTTTATTTTGTTGATGGCAGAATGAATACTATTTTATTTTCTAACCTCCATTTTGGTTAATTCTCATTCAGTAATCTTTTTAGGTTAAAACAAAATCTATACTGATATGTCTGTTATTGTTTCAATATCATTTTATTTTGTTGATGGCAGAATGAATACTATTTTATTTTCTAACCTCCATTTTGGTTAATTCTCATTCAGTAATCTTTTTAGGTTAAAACAAAATCTATACTGATATGTCTGTTATTGTTTCAATATCATTTTATTTTGTTGATGGCAGAATGAATACTATTTTATTTTCTAACCTCCATTTTGGTTAATTCTCATTCAGTAATCTTTTTAGGTTAAAACAAAATCTATACTGATATGTCTGTTATTGTTTCAATATCATTTTATTTTGTTGATGGCAGAATGAATACTATTTTATTTTCTAACCTCCATTTTGGTTAATTCTCATTCAGTAATCTTTTTAGGTTAAAACAAAATCTATACTGATATGTCTGTTATTGTTTCAATATCATTTTATTTTGTTGATGGCAGAATGAATACTATTTTATTTTCTAACCTCCATTTTGGTTAATTCTCATTCAGTAATCTTTTTAGGTTAAAACAAAATCTATACTGATATGTCTGTTATTGTTTCAATATCATTTTATTTTGTTAATGGCAGAATGAATACTATTTTATTTTCTAACCTCCATTTTGGTTAATTCTCATTCGGTAATCTTTTTAGGTTAAAACAAAATCTATACTGATATGTCTGTTATTGTTTCAATATCATTTTATTTTGTTGATGGCAGAATGAATACTATTTTATTTTCTAACCTCCATTTTGGTTAATTCTCATTCAGTAATCATTTTAGGTTAAAACAAAATCTATACTGATATGTCTGTTATTGTTTCAATATCATTTTATTTTGTTGATGGCAGAATGAATATTATTTTATTTTCTAACCTCCATTTTGGTTAATTCTTATCCAGTAATCTTTTTAGGTTAAAACAAAATCTATACTGATATGTCTGTTATTATTTCAATATCATTTTATTTTGTTGATGGCAGAATAAATACTATTTTATTTTCTGACCTCCATTTTGGTTAATTCTCATTCAGTAATCTTTTTTAGGTTAAAACAAAATCTATACTGATATGTCTGTTATTGTTTCAATATCATATTATTTTGTTGATGGCAGAATGAATACTATTTTATTTTCTAACCTCCGTTTTGGTTAATTCTCATTCAGTAATCTTTTTAGGTTAAAACAAAATCTATACTGATATGTCTGTTATTGTTTCAATATCATTTTATTTTGTTGATGGCAGAATGAATACTATTTTATTTTCTAACCTCCATTTTGGTTAATTCTCATTCAGTAATCTTTTTAGGTTAAAAAAAATCTATACTGATATGTCTGTTATTGTTTCAATATCATTTTATTTTGTTGATGGCAGAATGAATACTATTTTATTTTCTAACCTCCATTTTGGTTAATTCTCATTCAGTAATCTTTTTAGGTTAAAACAAAATCTATACTGATATGTCTGTTATTGTTTCAATATCATTTTATTTTGTTGATGGCAGAATGAATACTATTTTATTTTCTAAACTCCATTTTGGTTAATTCTCATTCAGTAATCATTTTAGGTTAAAACAAAATCTATATTGATATGTCTGTTATTGTTTCAATATCATTTTATTTTGTTGATGGCAGAATGAATACTATTTTATTTTCTAACCTCCATTGTGGTTAATTCTCATCCAGTAATCTTTTTAGGTTAAAACAAAATCTATACTGATATGTCTGTTATTATTTCAATATCATTTTATTTTGTTGATGGCAGAATGAATACTATTTTATTTTCTAACCTCCATTTTGGTTAATTCTCATTCGGTAATCTTTTTAGGTTAAAACAAAATCTATACTGATATGTCTGTTATTGTTTCAATATCATTTTATTTTGTTGATGGCAGAATGAATACTATTTTATTTTCTAACCTCCGTTTTGGTTAATTCTCATTCAGTAATCTTTTTAGGTTAAAACAAAATCTATACTGATATGTCTGTTATTGTTTCAATATCATTTTATTTTGTTGATGGCAGAATGAATACTATTTTATTTTCTAACCTCCATTTTGGTTAATTCTCATTCAGTAATCTTTTTAGGTTAAAACAAAATCTACACTGATATGTCTGTTATTCTTTCAATATCATTTTATTTTGTTGATGGCAGAATGAATACTATTTTATTTTCTAACCTTCATTTTGGTTAATTCTCATTCAGTAATCTTTTTAGGTTAAAACAAAATCTATACTGATATGTCTGTTATTGTTTCAATATCATTTTATTTTGTTGATGGCATAAAGATTACTATTTTATTTTCTAACCTCCGTTTTGGTTAATTCTCATTCAGTAATCTTTTTAGGTTAAAACAAAATCTATACTGTTATGTCTGTTATTGTTTCAATATCATTTTATTTTGTTGATGGCAGAATGAATACTATTTTATTTTCTAACCTCCATTTTGGTTAATTCTCATTCAGTAATCTTTTTAGGTTAAAACAAAATCTATACTGATATGTCTGTTATTGTTTCAATATCATTTTATTTTGTTGATGGCAGAATGAATACTATTTTATTTTCTAACCTCCATTTTGGTTAATTCTCATCCAGTAATCTTTTTAGGTTAAAACAAAATCTATACTGATATGTCTGTTATTATTTCAATATCATTTTATTTTGTTGATGGCAGAATGAATACTATTTTATTTTCTAACCTCCATTTTGGTTAATTCTCATTCAGTAATCTTTTTAGGTTAAAACAAAATCTATACTGATATGTCTGTTATTGTTTCAATATCATTTTATTTTGTTGATGGCAGAATGAATACTATTTTATTTTCTAACCTCCATTTGGGTTAATTCTCATTCAGTAATCTTTTTAGGTTAAAACAAAATCTATACTGATATGTCGGTTATTGTTTCAATATCATTTTATTTTGTTGATGGCAGAATGAATACTATTTTATTTTCCATCCTCCATTTTGGTTAATTCTCATTCAGTAATCTTTTTAGGTTAAAACAAAATCTATACTGATATGTCTGTTATTGTTTCAATATCATTTTATTTTGTTGATGGCAGAATGAATACTATTTTATTTTCTAACCTCCATTTTGGTTAATTCTCATTCAGTAATCTTTTTAGGTTAAAACAAAATCTATACTGATATGTCTGTTATTGTTTCAATATCATTTTATTTTGTTGATGGCAGAATGAATACTATTTTATTTTCTAACCTCCATTTTGGTTAATTCTCATTCAGTAATCTTTTTAGGTTAAAACAAAATCTATACTGATATGTCTGTTATTGTTTCAATATCATTTTAATTTGTTGATGGCAGAATGAATACTATTTTATTTTCTAACCTCCATTTTCGTTAATTCTCATTCAGTAATCTTTTTAGGTTAAAACAAAATCTATACTGATATGTCTGTTATTGTTTCAATATCATTTTATTTTGTTGAAGGCAGAATGAATACTATTTTATTTTCTAACCTCCATTTTGGTTAATTCTCATTCAGTAATCTTTTTAGGTTGAAACAAAAGCTATACTGATATGTCTGTTATTGTTTCAATATCATTTTATTTTGTTAATGGCAGAATGAATACTATTTTATTTTCTAACCTCCATTTTGGTTAATTCTCATTCGGTATTCTTTTTAGGTAAAAACAAAATCTATACTGATATGTCTGTTATTGTTTCAATATCATTTTATTTTGTTGATGGCAGAATGAATACTATTTTATTTTCTAACCTCCATTTTGGTTAATTCTCATTCAGTAATCATTTTAGGTTAAAACAAAATCTATACTGATATGTCTGTTATTGTTTCAATATCATTTTATTTTGTTGATGGCAGAATGAATACTATTTTATTTTCTAACCTCCATTTTGGTTAATTCTCATCCAGTAATCTTTTTAGATTAAAACAAAATCTATACTGATATGTCTGTTATTATTTCAATATCATTTTATTTTGTTGATGGCAGAATGAATACTATTATATTTTCTAACCTCCATTTTGGTTAATTCTCATTCAGTAATCTTTTTAGGTTAAAACAAAATCTATACTGATATGTCTGTTATTGTATCAATATCATTTTATTTTGTTGATGGCAGAATGAATACTATTTTATTTTCTAACCTCCGTTTTGGTTAATTCTCATTCAGTAATCTTTTTAGGTTAAAACAAAATCTATACTGATATGTCTGTTATTGTTTCAATATCATTTTATTTTGTTGATGGCAGAATGAATACTATTTTATTTTCTAACCTCCATTTTGGTTAATTCTCATTCAGTAATCTTTTTAGGTTAAAACAAAATCTATACTGATATGTCTGTTATTGTTTCAATATCATTTTATTTTGTTGATGGCAGAAGGAATACTATTTTATTTTCTAACCTCCATTTTGGTTAATTCTCATTCAGTAATCTTTTTAGGTTAAAACAAAATCTATACTGATATGTCTGTTATTGTTTCAATATCATTTTATTTTGTTGATGGCAGAATGAATACTATTTTATTTTCTAAACTCCATTTTGGTTAATTCTCATTCAGTAATCATTTTAGGTTAAAACAAAATCTATATTGATATGTCTGTTATTGTTTCAATATCATTTTATTTTGTTGATGGCAGAATGAATACTATTTTATTTTCTAACCTCCATTGTGGTTAATTCTCATCCAGTAATCTTTTTAGGTTAAAACAAAATCTATACTGATATGTCTGTTATTGTTTCAATATCATTTTATTTTGTTGAAGGCAGAATGAATACTATTTTATTTTCTAACCTCCATTTTGGTTAATTCTCATTCAGTAATCTTTTTAGGTTAAAAAAAATCTATACTGATATGTCTGTTATTGTTTCAATATCATTTTATTTTGTTGATGGCAGAATGAATACTATTTTATTTTCTAACCTCCGTTTTGGTTAATTCTCATTCAGTAATCTTTTTAGGTTAAAACAAAATCTATACTGTTATGTCTGTTATTGTTTCAATATCATTTTATTTTGTTGATGGCAGAATGAATACTATTTTATTTTCTAACCTCCATTTTGGTTAATTCTCATTCAGTAATCTTTTTAGGTTAAAACAAAATCTACACTGATATGTCTGTTATTCTTTCAATATCATTTTATTTTGTTGATGGCAGAATGAATACTATTTTATTTTCTAACCTCCATTTTGGTTAATTCTCATTCAGTAATCTTTTTAGGTTAAAACAAAATCTATACTGATATGTCTGTTATTGTTTCAATATCATTTTATTTTGTTGATGGCATAAAGATTACTATTTTATTTTCTAACCTCCGTTTTGGTTAATTCTCATTCAGTAATCTTTTTAGGTTAAAACAAAATCTATACTGTTATGTCTGTTATTGTTTCAATATCATTTTATTTTGTTGATGGCAGAATGAATACTATTTTATTTTCTAACCTCCATTTTGGTTAATTCTCATTCAGTAATCTTTTTAGATTAAAACAAAATCTATACTGATATGTCTGTTATTGTTTCAATATCATTTTATTTTGTTGATGGCAGAATGAATACTATTTTATTTTCTAACCTCCATTTTGGTTAATTCTCATCCAGTAATCTTTTTAGGTTAAAACAAAATCTATACTGATATGTCTGTTATTATTTCAATATCATTTTATTTTGTTGATGGCAGAATGAATACTATTTTATTTTCTAACCTCCATTTTGGTTAATTCTCATTCAGTAATCTTTTTAGGTTAAAACAAAATCTATACTGATATGTCTGTTATTGTTTCAATATCATTTTATTTTGTTGATGGCAGAATGAATACTATTTTATTTTCAAACCTCCATTTTGGTTAATTCTCATTCAGTAATCTTTTTAGGTTAAAACAAAATCTATACTGATATGTCTGTTATTGTTTCAATATCATTTTATTTTGTTGATGTCAGAATGAATACTATTTTATTTTCTAACCTCCATTTTGGTTAATTCTCATTCAGTAATCTTTTTAGGTTAAAACAAAATCTATACTGATATGTCTGTTATTGTTTCAATATCATTTTATTTTGTTGATGGCAGAATGAATACTATTTTATTTTCTAACCTCCATTTTGGTTAATTCTCATTCAGTAATCTTTTTAGGTTAAAACAAAATCTATACTGATATGTCTGTTATTGTTTCAATATCATTTTATTTTGTTGATGGCAGAATGAATACTATTTTATTTTCTAACCTCCATTTTGGTTAATTCTCATTCAGTAATCTTTTTAGGTTAAAACAAATTCTATACTGATATGTCTGTTATTGTTTCAATATCATTTTATTTTGTTGATGGCAGAATGAATACTATTTTATTTTCTAACCTCCATTTTGGTTAATTCTCATTCAGTAATCTTTTTAGGTTAAAACAAAATCTATACTGATATGTCTGTTATTGTTTCAATATCATTTTATTTTGTTGATGGCAGAATGAATACTATTTTATTTTCTAACCTCCATTTTGGTTAATTCTCATTCAGTAATCTTTTTAGGTTAAAACAAAATCTATACTGATATGTCTGTTATTGTTTCAATATCATTTTATTTTGTTGATGGCAGAATCAATACTATTTTATTTTCTAACCTCCATTTTGGTTAATTCTCATTCAGTAATCTTTTTAGGTTAAAACAAAATCTATACTGATATGTCTGTTATTGTTTCAATATCATCTTATTTTGTTGATGGCAGAATGAATACTATTTTATTTTCTAACCCCCATTTTGGTTAATTCTCATTCAGTAATCTTTTTAGGTTAAAACAAAATCTATACTGATATGTCTGTTATTGTTTCAATATCATTTTATTTTGTTGATGGCAGAATGAATACTATTTTATTTTCTAACCTCCATTTTGGTTAATTCTCATTCAGTAATCTTTTTAGGTTAAAACAAAATCTATACTGATATGTCTGTTATTGTTTCAATATCATTTTATTTTGTTGATGGCAGAATGAATACTATTTTATTTTCTAACCTCCGTTTTGGTTAATTCTCATTCAGTAATCTTTTTAGGTTAAAACAAAATCTATACTGATATGTCTGTTGTTGTTTCAATATCATTTTATTTTGTTGATGGCAGAATGAATACTATTTTATTTTCTAACCTCCATTTTGGTTAATTCTCATTCAGTAATCTTTTTAGGTTAAAACAAAATCTATACTGATATGTCTGTTATTGTTTCAATATCATTTTATTTTGTTGATGGCAGAATGAATACTATTTTATTTTCTAACCTCCATTTTGGTTAATTCTCATTCAGTAATATTTTTAGGTTAAAACAAAATCTATACTGATATGTCTGTTATTGTTTCAATATCATTTTATTTTGTTGATGGCAGAATGAATACTATTTTATTTTCTAACCTCCATTTTGGTTAATTCTCATTCAGTAATCTTTTTAGATTAAAACAAAATCTATACTGATATGTCTGTTATATTTTTCAATATCATTTTATTTTGTTGATGGCAGAATGAATACTATTTTATTTTCTAACCTCCATTTTGGTTAATTCTCATTCAGTAACCTTTTTAGGTTAAAACAAAATCTATACTGATATGTCTGTTATTGTTTCAATATCATTTTATTTTGTTGATGGCAGAATGAATACTATTTTATTTTCTAACCTCCATTTTGGTTAATTCTCATTCAGTAATCTTTTTAGGTTGAAACAAAATCTATACTGATATGTCTGTTATTGTTTCAATATCAATTTATTTTGTTGATGGCAGATTGAATACTATTTTATTTTCTAACCTCCATTTTGGTTAATTCTCATTCAGTAATCTTTTTAGGTTAAAACAAAATCTATACTGATATGTCTGTTATTGTTTCAATATCATTTTATTTTGTTGATGGCAGAATGAATACTATTTTATTTTCTAACCTCCATTTTGGTTAATTCTCATTCAGTAATCATTTTAGGTTAAAACAAAATCTATACTGATATGTCTGTTATTGTTTCAATATCATTTTATTTTGTTGATGGCAGAATGAATACTATTTTATTTTCTAACCTCCATTTTGGTTAATTCTCATTCAGTAATCATTTTAGGTTAAAACAAAATCTATACTGATATGTCTGTTATTGTTTCAATATCATTTTATTTTGTTGATGGCAGAATGAATACTATTTTATTTTCTATCCTCCATTTTGGTTAATTCTCATTCAGTAATCTTTTTAGGTTAAAACAAAATCTATACTGATATGTCTGTTATTGTTTCAATATCATTTTATTTTGTTGATGGCAGAATGAATACTATTTTATTTTCTAACCTCCATTTTGGTTAATTCTCATTCAGTAATCTTTTTAGGTTAAAACAAAATCTATACTGATATGTCTGTTATTGTTTCAATATCATTTTATTTTGTTGATGGCAGAATGAATACTATTTTATTTTCTAACCTCCATTTTGGTTAATTCTCATTCAGTAATCTTTTTAGGTTAAAACAAAATCTATACTGATATGTCTGTTATTGTATCAATATCATTTTATTTTGTTGATGGCAGAATGAATACTATTTTATTTTCTAACCTCCGTTTTGGTTAATTCTCATTCAGTAATCTTTTTAGGTTAAAACAAAATCTATACTGATATGTCTGTTATTGTTTCAATATCATTTTATTTTGTTGATGGCAGAATGAATACTATTTTATTTTCTAACCTCCATTTTGGTTAATTCTCATTCAGTAATCTTTTTAGGTTAAAACAAAATCTATACTGATATGTCTGTTATTGTTTCAATATCATTTTATTTTGTTGATGGCAGAAGGAATACTATTTTATTTTCTAACCTCCATTTTGGTTAATTCTCATTCAGTAATCTTTTTAGGTTAAAACAAAATCTATACTGATATGTCTGTTATTGTTTCAATATCATTTTATTTTGTTGATGGCAGAATGAATACTATTTTATTTTCTAACCTCCATTGTGGTTAATTCTCATCCAGTAATCTTTTTAGGTTAAAACAAAATCTATACTGATATGTCTGTTATTATTTCAATATCATTTTATTTTGTTGAAGGCAGAATGAATACTATTTTATTTTCTAACCTCCATTTTGGTTAATTCTCATTCAGTAATCTTTTTAGGTTAAAACAAAATCTATACTGATATGTCTGTTATTGTTTCAATATCATTTTATTTTGTTGATGGCAGAATGAATACTATTTTATTTTCTAACCTCCGTTTTGGTTAATTCTCATTCAGTAATCTTTTTAGGTTAAAACAAAATCTATACTGATATGTCTGTTATTGTTTCAATATCATTTTATTTTGTTGATGGCAGAATGAATACTATTTTATTTTCTAACCTCCATTTTGGTTAATTCTCATTCAGTAATCTTTTTAGGTTAAAACAAAATCTACACTGATATGTCTGTTATTCTTTCAATATCATTTTATTTTGTTGATGGCAGAATGAATACTATTTTATTTTCTAACCTCCATTTTGGTTAATTCTCATTCAGTAATCTTTTTAGGTTAAAACAAAATCTATACTGATATGTCTGTTATTGTTTCAATATCATTTTATTTTGTTGATGGCATAAAGATTACTATTTTATTTTCTAACCTCCGTTTTGGTTAATTCTCATTCAGTAATCTTTTTAGGTTAAAACAAAATCTATACTGTTATGTCTGTTATTGTTTCAATATCATTTTATTTTGTTGATGGCAGAATGAATACTATTTTATTTTCTAACCTCCATTTTGGTTAATTCTCATTCAGTAATCTTTTTAGGTTAAAACAAAATCTATACTGATATGTCTGTTATTGTTTCAATATCATTTTATTTTGTTGATGGCAGAATGAATACTATTTTATTTTCTAACCTCCATTTTGGTTAATTCTCATCCAGTCATCTTTTTAGGTTAAAACAAAATCTATACTGATATGTCTGTTATTATTTCGATATCATTTTATTTTGTTGATGGCAGAATGAATACTATTTTATTTTCTAACCTCCATTTTGGTTAATTCTCATTCAGTAATCTTTTTAGGTTAAAACAAAATCTATACTGATATGTCTGTTATTGTTTCAATATCATTTTATTTTGTTGATGGCAGAATGAATACTATTTTATTTTCAAACCTCCATTTTGGTTAATTCTCATTCAGTAATCTTTTTAGGTTAAAACAAAATCTATACTGATATGTCTGTTATTGTTTCAATATCATTTTATTTTGTTGATGTCAGAATGAATACTATTTTATTTTCTAACCTCCATTTTGGTTAATTCTCATTCAGTAATCTTTTTAGGTTAAAACAAAATCTATACTGATATGTCTGTTATTGTTTCAATATCATTTTATTTTGTTGATGGCAGAATGAATACTATTTTATTTTCTAACCTCCATTTTGGTTAATTCTCATTCAGTAATCTTTTTAGGTTAAAACAAAATCTATACTGATATGTCTGTTATTGTTTCAATATCATTTTATTTTGTTGATGGCAGAATGAATACTATTTTATTTTCTAACCTCCATTTTGGTTAATTCTCATTCAGTAATCTTTTTAGGTTAAAACAAATTCTATACTGATATGTCTGTTATTGTTTCAATATCATTTTATTTTGTTGATGGCAGAATGAATACTATTTTATTTTCTAACCTCCATTTTGGTTAATTCTCATTCAGTAATCTTTTTAGGTTAAAACAAAATCTATACTGATATGTCTGTTATTGTTTCAATATCATTTTATTTTGTTGATGGCAGAATGAATACTATTTTATTTTCTAACCTCCATTTTGGTTAATTCTCATTCAGTAATCTTTTTAGGTTAAAACAAAATCTATACTGATATGTCTGTTATTGTTTCAATATCATTTTATTTTGTTGATGGCAGAATCAATACTATTTTATTTTCTAACCTCCATTTTGGTTAATTCTCATTCAGTAATCTTTTTAGGTTAAAACAAAATCTATACTGATATGTCTGTTATTGTTTCAATATCATCTTATTTTGTTGATGGCAGAATGAATACTATTTTATTTTCTAACCTCCATTTTGGTTAATTCTCATTCAGTAATCTTTTTAGGTTCAAACAAAATCTATACTGATATGTCTGTTATTGTTTCAATATCATTTTATTTTGTTGATGGCAGAATGAATACTATTTTATTTTTCTAACTTCATTTTATTAATTTTTCATTCAGTAATCTTTTTAGGTTAAAACAAAATCTATACTGATATGTCTGTTGTTGTTTCAATATCATTTTATTTTGTTGATGCAGAATGAATACTATTTTATTTTCTAACCTCCATTTTGGTTGATTCTCATTCAGTAATCTTTTTAGGTTAAAACAAAATCTATACTGATATGTCTGTTATTGTTTCAATATCATTTTTATTTTGTTGATGGCAGAATGAATACTACTTTATTTTCTAACCTCCATTTTGGTTAATTCTCATTCAGTAATCTTTTTAGGTTAAAACAAAATCTATACTGATATGTCTGTTATTGTTTCAATACTATTTATTTTGTTGATGGCAGAATGAATACTATTTTATTTTCTAACCTCCATTTTGGTTAATTCTCATTCAGTAATCTTTTAGGTTAAAACAAAATTTACTGATATGTCTGTTATTGTTTCAATATCAATTTATTTTGTTACTAGCAGATTGAATACTATTTTATTTTCTAACCTCCATTTTGGTTAATCTTCATTCAGTAATCTTTAGGTTAAAACAAAATCTATACTGATATGTCTGTTATTGTTTCAATATCATTTTATTTTTGTTGATGGCAGAATGAATACTATTTTATTTTCTAACCTCCATTTTGGTTAATTCTTATTCAGTAATCATTTTAGGTTAAACAAAATCTATACTGGATATGTCTGTTATTGTTTCAATATCATTTTATTTTGTTGATGGCAGAATGAATACTATTTTATTTTCTAACTCCATTTTGGTTAATTCTCATTCAGTAATCATTTTAGGTTAAAACAAAATCTATACTTGATATGTCTGTTATTGTTTCAATATCATTTATTTTTGTTGATGGCAGAATGAATACTATTTTATTTTTCTATCCTCCATTTTGGTTAATTCTCATTCAGTAATCTTTTTTTTTAGGTTGCACAAAATCTATACTGATATGTCTGTTATTGTTTCAATATCATTTTATTTTGTTGATGGCAGAATGAATACTATTTTATTTTCTAACTCTCCATTTTGGTTAATTCTCATTCAGTAATCTTTTTAGGTTAAAACAAAATCTATACTGATATGTCTGTTATTGTTTCAATATCATTTTATTTGCATGGATGGCAGAATGAATACTATTTCATTTTCTAACCTCCATTTTGAAGCACTCTCATTCAGTAATTCTTTTTAGTTAAAACAAAACTATACTGATATGTCTGTTATTGTTTCAATATCATTTTATTTTGTTGATGGCAGAAATTATTAATGGCTCTTATTTTCTAACTTCCACTTTGGTTAATTTTCATTCAGTAATCTTAGGTTAAAACAAATTCTATACTGATATGTCTGTTATTGTTTCAACATTGTTTTATTTTGTTGATGCAGGAATGAATACTATTTTTATTTTTCTAACCCATTTTGGTTAATTCTTCATTCAGTAATCTTTTTTGGGTTAAAAATGAAACTATACTGATATGTCTGTTATTGTTTCCAATATCATTTTTATTTTGTTGATGGCAGAATGAATACTATTTTATTTTCAAACCTCCATTTTAATAATTCTCATTCAGTAATCTTAGGTTAAAACAAAATCTATACTGATATGTCTGTTATTGTTTCTTAATATCATTTTATTTTGTTGATGTCAGAATGAATACTATTTTATTTTCTAACTCATTTTGTTAATTCTTCATTCAGTAATCTTTTTTTAGGTTAAAACAAAATCTATACTGATATGTCTGTTATTGTTTCAATATCATTTTTATTTTGTTGATGGCAGAATGAATTATTTTTATTTTTCTAACCTCCATTTTGGTTAATTTTCATTCAGTAATCTTTTAGGTTAAAACAAAATCTATACTGATATGTCTGTTATTGTTTCAATATCATTTTATTTTGTTGATGGCAGAATGAATACTATTTTATTTTTCTAACCTCCATTTTGGTTAATTCTCATTCAGTAATCTTTTTAGGTTAAAACAAATTCTATACTGATATGTCTGTTATTTGTTTCAATATCATTTTATTTTGTTGATGGCAGAATGAATACTATTTTATTTTCTTAACCTCCATTTTGCTAATTCTCATTCAGTAATCTTTAGGTTAAAACAAAATCTATACTGATATGTCTGTTATTGTTTCAATATCATTTTATTTTGTTGATGGCAGAATGAATACTATTTTATTTTCTAACCTCCATTTTGGTTACACCTCATCAGTAATCTTTTTAGGAAGTTAAACAAAAATCTATTCTGATATGTCTGTTATTGTTTCAATATTTATTTTATTTTGTTGATGCAGAATCAATACTATTTTATTTTTCAACTCTATTTTGGTTAATTCTCATTCAGTAATCTTTTTAGGTTAAAACAAAATCTATACTGATATGTTCGTTATTGTTTCAATATCATCTTATTTTGTTGATACAGAATGAATATTTATTTTATTTTCAACTTCCATTTTTACAATTTTCATTCAGCAATCTTTTTAGGTTAAAACAAAATCTATACTGATATGTCTGTTATTGTTTCAATATCATTTTATTTTGTTGATGGCAGAATGAATACTATTTTATTTTCTAACCTCCATTTTGGTTAATTCTCATTCAGTAATCTTTTTTAGGTTAAAACAAAATCTATACTGATATGTCTGTTGTTGTTTCAATATCATTTTATTTTTGTTGATGGTGCAACGATACTATTTTGTTTTCTAACCTCCATTTTGGTTGATTCTCATTCAGTAATCTTTTTAGGTTAAAACAAAATCTATACTGATATGTCTGTTATTGTTTCAATATCATTTTATTTTGTTGATGGCAGAATGAATACTATTTTATTTTCTAACCTCCATTTTGGTTAATTCTCATTCAGTAATCTTTTTAGGTTAAAACAAAATCTATACTGATATGTCTGTTATTGTTTCAATATCATTTTATTTTGTTGATGGCAGAATGAATACTATTTTATTTTCTAACCTCCATTTTGGTTAATTCTCATTCAGTAATCTTTTTAGGTTAAAACAAAATCTATACTGATATGTCTGTTATTGTTTCAATATCAATTTATTTTGTTGATGGCAGATTGAATACTATTTTATTTTCTAACCTCCATTTTGGTTAATTCTCATTCAGTAATCTTTTTAGGTTAAAACAAAATCTATACTGATATGTCTGTTATTGTTTCAATATCATTTTATTTTGTTGATGGCAGAATGAATACTATTTTATTTTCTAACCTCCATTTTGGTTAATTCTTATTCAGTAATCATTTTAGGTTAAAACAAAATCTATACTGATATGTCTGTTATTGTTTCAATATCATTTTATTTTGTTGATGGCAGAATGAATACTATTTTATTTTCTAACCTCCATTTTGGTTAATTCTCATTCAGTAATCATTTTAGGTTAAAACAAAATCTATACTGATATGTCTGTTATTGTTTCAATATCATTTTATTTTGTTGATGGCAGAATGAATACTATTTTATTTTCTATCCTCCATTTTGGTTAATTCTCATTCAGTAATCTTTTTAGGTTAAAACAAAATCTATACTGATATGTCTGTTATTGTTTCAATATCATTTTATTTTGTTGATGGCAGAATGAATACTATTTTATTTTCTAACCTCCATTTTGGTTAATTCTCATTCAGTAATCTTTTTAGGTTAAAACAAAATCTATACTGATATGTCTGTTATTGTTTCAATATCATTTTATTTTGTTGATGGCAGAATGAATACTATTTTATTTTCTAACCTCCATTTTGGTTAATTCTCATTCAGTAATCTTTTTAGGTTAAAACAAAATCTATACTGATATGTCTGTTATTGTTTCAATATCATTTTATTTTGTTGATGGCAGAATGAATACTATTTTATTTTCTAACCTCCATTTTGGTTAATTCTCATTCAGTAATCTTTTTAGGTTAAAACAAAATCTATACTGATATGTCTGTTATTGTTTCAAGAACATTTTATTTTGTTGATGGCAGAATGAATACTATTTTATTTTCTAACCTCCATTTTGGTTAATTCTCATTCAGTAAACTTTTTAGGTTAAAACAAAATCTATACTGATATGTCTGTTATTGTTTCAATATCATTTTATTTTGTTGATGGCAGAATGAATACTATTTTATTTCTAACCTCCATTTTGGTTAATTCTCATTCAGTAATCTTTTTAGGTTAAAACAAAATCTATACTGATATGTCTGTTATTGTTTCAATATCATTTTATTTTGTTGATGGCAGAATGAATACTATTTCATTTTCTAACCTCCATTTTGGTTAATTCTCATTCAGTAATCTTTTTAGGTTAAAACAAAATCTATACTGATATGTCTGTTATTGTTTCAATATCATTTTATTTTGTTGATGGCAGAATGAATACTATTTTATTTTCTAACCTTTATTTTGGTTAATTCTCATTCAGTAATATTTTTAGGTTAAAATAAATCTATAATGATATGTCTGTTATTGTTTCAATATCATTTTATTTTGTTGATGGCAGAATGAATACTATTTTATTTTCTAACCTCCATTTTGGTTAATTCTCATTCAGGAATCTTTTTAGGTTAAAACAAAATCTATACTGATATGTCTGTTATTATTTCAATATCATTTTATTTTGTTGATGGCAGAATGAATACTATTTTATTTTCTAACCTCCATCTTGGTTAATTCTCATTCAGTAATCTTTTTAGGTTAAAACAAAATCTATACTGATATGTCTGTTATTGTTTCAATATCATTTTATTTTGTTGATGGCAGAATGAATACTATTTTATTTTCTAACCTCCATTTTGGTTAATTCTCATTCAGTAATCTATTTAGGTTAATACAAAATCAATACTGATATGTCTGTTATTGTTTCAATATCATTTTATTTTGTTGATGACAGAATGAATACTATTTTATTTTCTAACCTCCATTTTGGTTAATTCTCATTCAGTAATCTTTTTAGGTTAAAACAAAATCTATATTGATATGTCTGTTATTGTTTCAATATCATATTATTTTGTTGATGGCAGAATGAATACTATTTTATTTTCTAACCTCCATTTTGGTTAATTCTCATTCAGTAATCTTTTTAGGTTAAAACACAATCTATACTGATATGTCTGTTATTGTTTCAATATCATTTTATTTTGTTGATGGCAGAATGAATACTATTTTATTTTCTAACCTCCATTTTGGTTAATTCTCATTCAGTAATCTTTTTAGGTTAAAACAAAATCTATACTGATATGTCTGTTATTGTTTCAATATCATTTTATTTTGTTGATGGCAGAATGAATACTATTTTATTTTCTAACCTCCATTTTGGTTAATTCTCATTCAGTAAACTTTTTAGGTTAAAACAAAATCTATACTATTTATGTCTGTTATTGTTTCAATATCATTTTATTTTGTTGATGGCAGAATGAATACTATTTTATTTTCTAACCTCCATTTTGGTTAATTCTCATTCAGTAATCTTTTTAGGTTAAAACAAAATCTATACTGATATGTCTGTTATTGTTTCAATATCATTTTATTTTGTTGATGGCAGAATGAATACTATTTCATTTTCTAACCTCCATTTTGGTTAATTCTCATTCAGTAATCTTTTTAGGTTAAAACAAAATCTATACTGATATGTCTGTTATTGTTTCAATATCATTTTATTTTGTTGATGGCAGAATGAATACTATTTTATTTTCTAACCTTTATTTTGGTTAATTCTCATTCAGTAATCTTTTTAGGTTAAAATAAATCTATACTGATATGTCTGTTATTGTTTAAATATCATTTTATTTTGTTGATGGCAGAATGAATACTATTTTATTTTCTAACCTCCATTTTGGTTAATTCTCATTCAGGAATCTTTTTAGGTTAAAACAAAATCTATACTGATATGTCTGTTATTATTTCAATATCATTTTATTTTGTTGATGGCAGAATGAATACTATTTTATTTTCTAACCTCCATCTTGGTTAATTCTCATTCAGTAATCTTTTTAGGTTAAAACAAAATCTATACTGATATGTCTGTTATTGTTTCAATATCATTTTATTTTGTTGATGGCAGAATGAATACTATTTTATTTTCTAACCTCCATTTTGGATAATTCTCATTCAGTAATCTATTTAGGTTAATACAAAATCAATACTGATATGTCTGTTATTGTTTCAATATCATTTTATTTTGTTGATGACAGAATGAATACTATTTTATTTTCTAACCTCCATTTTGGTTAATTCTCATTCAGTAATCTTTTTAGGTTAAAACAAAATCTATATTGATATGTCTGTTATTGTTTCAATATCATATTATTTTGTTGATGGCAGAATGAATACTATTTTATTTTCTAACCTCCATTTTGGTTAATTCTCATTCAGTAACCTTTTTAGGTTAAAACAAAATCTATACTGATATGTCTGTTATTGTTTCAATATCATTTTATTTTGTTGATGGCAGAATGAATACTATTTTATTTTCTAACCTCCATTTTGGTTAATTCTCATTCAGTAACCTTTTTACGTTAAAACAAAATCTATACTGATATGTCTGTTATTGTTTCAATATCATTTTATTTTGTTGATGGCAGAATCAATACTATTTTATTTTCTAACCTCCATGTTGGTTAATTCTCATTCAGTAAACTTTTTAGGTTAAAACAAAATCTATACTGATATGTCTGTTATTGTTTCAATATCATTTTATTTTGTTGATGGCAGAATGAATACTATTTTATTTTCTAACCTCCATTTTGGTTATTTCTCATTCAGTAATCTTTTTAGGTTAAAACAAAATCTATACTGATATGTCTGTTATTGTTTCAATATCATTTTATTTTGTTGATGGCAGAATGAATACTATTTTATTTTCTAACCTCCATCTTGGTTAATTCTCATTCAGTAATCTTTTTAGGTTAAAACAAAATCTATACTGATATGTCTGTTATTGTTTCAATATCATTTTATTTTGTTGATGGCAGAATGAATACTATTTTATTTTCTAACCTTTATTTTGGTTAATTCTCATTCAGTAATCTTTTTAGGTTAAAATAAATCTATACTGATATGTCTGTTATTGTTTCAATATCATTTTATATTGTTGATGGCAGAATGAATACTATTTTATTTTCTAACCTCCATTTTGGTTAATTCTCATTCAGTAATCTTTTTAGGTTAAAACAAAATCTATACTGATATGTCTGTTATTGTTTCAATATCATTTTATTTTGTTGATGGCAGAATGAATACTATTTTATTTTCTAACCTCCATCTTGGTTAATTCTCATTCAGTAATCTTTTTAGGTTAAAACAAAATCTATACTGATATGTCTGTTATTGTTTCAATATCATTTTATTTTGTTGATGGCAGAATGAATACTATTTTATTTTCTAACCTCCATTTTGGTTAATTCTCATTCAGTAATCTTTTTAGGTTAAAACAAAATCTATACTGATATGTCTGTTATTGTTTCAATATCATTTTATTTTGTTCATGGCAGAATGAATACTATTTTATTTTCTAACCTCCATTTTGGTTAATTCTCATTCATTAATCTTTTTAGGTTAAAACAAAATCTATACTGATATGTCTGTTATTGTTTCAATATCATTTTATTTTGTTGATGGCAGAATGAATACTATTTTATTTTGTAACCTCCATTTTGGTTAATTCTCATTCAGTAATCTTTTTAGGTTAAAACAAAATCTATACTGATATGTCTGTTATTGTTTCAATATCATTTTATTTTGTTGATGGCAGAATGAATACTATTTTATTTTCTAACCTCCATTTTGGTTAATTCTCATTCAGTAATCTTTTTAGGTTAAAACAAAATCTATACTGATATGTCTGTTATTGTTTCAATATCATTTTATTTTGTTGATGGCAGAATGAATACTATTTTATTTTCTAACCTCCATTTTGGTTAATTCTCATTCAGTAATCTTTTTAGGTTAAAACAAAATCTATACTGATATGTCTGTTATTGTTTCCATATCATTTTATTTTGTTGATGGCAGAATGAATACTATTTTATTTTCTAACCTCCATTTTGGTTAATTCTCATTCAGTAATCTTTTTAGGTTAAAACAAAATCTATACTGATATGTCTGTTATTGTTTCAATATCATTTTATTTTGTTGATGGCAGAATGAATACTATTTTATTTTCTAACCTCCATTTTGGTTAATTCTCATTCAGTAATCTTTTTAGGTTAAAACAAAATCTATACTGATATGTCTGTTATTGTTTCAATATCATTTTATTTTGTTGATGGCAGAATGAATACTATTTTATTTTCTAACCTCCATTTTGGTTAATTCTCATTCAGTAAACTTTTTAGGTTAAAACAAAATCTATACTGATATGTCTGTTATTGTTTCAATATCATTTTATTTTGTTGATGGCAGAATGAATACTATTTTATTTCTAACCTCCATTTTGGTTAATTCTCATTCAGTAATCTTTTTAGGTTAAAACAAAATCTATACTGATATGTCTGTTATTGTTTCAATATCATTTTATTTTGTTGATGGCAGAATGAATACTATTTTATTTTCTAACCTCCATTTTGGTTAATTCTCATTCAGTAATCTTTTTAGGTTAAAACAATATCTATACTGATATGTCTGTTATTGTTTCAATATCATTTTATTTTGTTGATGGCAGAATGAATACTATTTTATTTTCTAACATCCATCTTGGTTAATTCTCATTCAGTAATTTTTTAGGTTAAAACAAAATCTATACTGATATGTCTGTTATTGTTTCAATATCATTTTATTTTGTTGATGGCAGAATGAATACTATTTTATTTTCTAACCTCCATTTTGGTTAATTCTCATTCAGTAATCTTTTTAGGTTAAAACAAAATCTATACTGATATGTCTGTTATTGTTTCAATATCATTTTATTTTGTTGATGGCAGAATGAATACTATTTTATTTTCTAACCTCCATTTTGGTTAATTCTCATTCAGTAATCTTTTTAGGTTAAAACAAAATCTATACTGATATGTCTGTTATTGTTTCAATATCATTTTATTTTGTTGATGGCAGAATGAATACTATTTTATTTTCTAACCTCCATTTTCGTTAATTCTCATTCAGTAAACTTTTTAGGTTAAAACAAAATCTATACTGATATGTCTGTTATTGTTTCAATATCATTTTATTTTGTTGATGGCAGAATGAATACTATTTTATTTTCTAACCTCCATTTTGGTTAATTCTCATTCAGTAATCTTTTTAGGTTAAAACAAAATCTATACTGATATGTCTGTTATTGTTTCAATATCATTTTATTTTGTTGATGGCAGAATGAATACTATTTTATTTTCTAACCTCCATTTTGGTTAATTCTCATTCAGTAATCTTTTTAGGTTAAAACAAAATCTATACTGATATGTCTGTTATTGTTTCAATATCATTTTATGTTGTTGATGGCAGAATGAATACTATTTTATTTTCTAACCTTTATTTTGGTTAATTCTCATTCAGTAATCTTTTTAGGTTAAAATAAATCTATACTGATATGTCTGTTATTGTTTCAATATCATTTTATTTTGTTGATGGCAGAATGAATACTATTTTATTTTCTAACCTCCATTTTGGTTAATTCTCATTCAGGAATCTTTTTAGGTTAAAACAAAATCTATACTGATATGTCTGTTATTATTTCAATATCATTTTATTTTGTTGATGGCAGAATGAATACTATTTTATTTTCTAACCTCCATCTTGGTTAATTCTCATTCAGTAATCTTTTTAGGTTAAAACAAAATCTATACTGATATGACTGTTATTGTTTCAATATCATTTTATTTTGTTGATGGCAGAATGAATACTATTTTATTTTCTAACCTCCATTTTGGTTAATTCTCATTCAGTAATCTATTTAGGTTAATACAAAATCAATACTGATATGTCTGTTATTGTTTCAATATCATTTTATTTTGTTGATGACAGAATGAATACTATTTTATTTTCTAACCTCCATTTTGGTTAATTCTCATTCAGTAATCTTTTTAGGTTAAAACAAAATCTATATTGATATGTCTGTTATTGTTTCAATATCATTTTATTTTGTTGATGGCAGAATGAATACTATTTTATTTTCTAACCTCCATTTTGGTTAATTCTCATTCAGTAATCTTTTTAGGTTAAAACAAAATCTATACTGATATGTCTGTTATTGTTTCAATATCATTTTATTTTGTTGATGGCAGAATGAATACTATTTTATTTTCTAACCACCATTTTGGTTAATTCTCATTCAGTAATCTTTTTAGGTTAAAACACAATCTATACTGATATGTCTGTTATTGTTTCAATATCATTTTATTTTGTTGATGGCAGAATGAATACTATTTTATTTTCTAACCTCCGTTTTGGTTAATTCTCATTCAGTAATCTTTTAGGTTAAAACAAAATCTATACTGATATGTCTGTTATTGTTTCAATATCATTTTATTTTGTTGATGGCAGAATCAATACTATTTTATTTTCTAACCTCCATTTTGGTTAATTCTCATTCAGTAAAATTTTTAGGTTAAAACAAAATCTATACTGATATGTCTGTTATTTTTTCAATATCATTTTATTTTGTTGATGGCAGAATGAATACTATTTTATTTTCTAACCTCCATTTTGGTTATTTCTCATTCAGTAATCTTTTTAGGTTAAAACAAAATCTATACTGATATGTCTGTTATTGTTTCAATATCATTTTATTTTGTTGATGGCAGAATGAATACTATTTTATTTTCTAACCTCCATCTTGGTTAATTCTCATTCAGTAATCTTTTTAGGTTAAAACAAAATCTATACTGATATGTCTGTTATTGTTTCAATATCATTTTATTTTGTTGATGGCAGAATGAATACTATTTTATTTTCTAACCTTTATTTTGGTTAATTCTCATTCAGTAATCTTTTTAGGTTAAAATAAATCTCTACTGATATGTCTGTTATTGTTTCAATATCATTTTATTTTGTTGATGGCAGAATGAATACTATTTTATTTTCTAACCACCATTTTGGTTAATTCTCATTCAGTAATCTTTTTAGGTTAAAACAAAATCTATACTGATATGTCTGTTATTGTTTCAATATCATTTGATTTTGTTGATGGCAGAATGAATACTATTTTATTTTCTAACCTCCATCTAGGTTAATTCTCATTCAGTAATCTTTTTAGGTTAAAACAAAATCTAAACTGATATGTCTGTTATTGTTTCAATATCATTTTATTTTGTTGATGGCAGAATGAATACTATTTTATTTTCTAACCTCCATTTTGGTTAATTCTCATTCAGTAATCATTTTAGGTTAAAACAAAATCTATACTGATATGTCTGTTATTGTTTCAATATCATTTTATTTTGTTGATGGCAGAATGAATACTATTTGATTTTCTAACCTCCATTTTGGTTAATTCACATTCAGTAATCTTTTTAGGTTAAAACAAAATCTATACTGATGTGTCTGTTATTGTTTCAATATCATTTTATTTTGTTGATGGCAGAATGAATACTATTTTATTTTCTAACCTCCATTTAGGTTAATTCTCATTCAGTAATCTTTTTAGGTTAAAACAAAATCTATACTGATATGTCTGTTATTGTTTCAATATCATTTTATTTTGTTGATGGCAGAATGAATACTATTTTATTTTCTAACCTCCATTTTGGTTAATTCTCATTCAGTAATCTTTTTAGGTTAAAACAAAATCTATACTGATATGTCTGTTATTGTTTCAATATCATTTTATTTTGTTGCTGGCAGAATGAATACTATTTTATTTTCTAACCTCCATTTTGGTTAATTCTCATTCAGTAATCTTTTTAGGTTAAAACAAAATCTATACTGATATGTCTGTTATTGTTTCAATATCATTTTATTTTGTTGATGGCAGAATGAATACTATTTTATTTTCTAACCTCCATTTTGGTTAATTCTCATTCAGTAATCTTTTTAGGTTAAAACAAAATCTATACTGATATGTCTGTTATTGTTTCAATATCATTTTATTTTGTTGATGGCAGAATGAATACTATTTTATTTTCTAACCTCCATTTTGGTTAATTCTCATTCAGTAATCTTTTTAGGTTAAAACAAAATCCATACTGATATGTCTGTTATTGTTTCAATATCATTTTATTTTGTTGATGGCAGAATGAATACTATTTTATTTTCTAACCTCCATTTTGGTTAATTCTCATTCAGTAATCTTTTTAGGTTAAAACTAAATCTATACTGATATGTCTGTTATTGTTTCAATATCATTTTATTTTGTTGATGGCAGAATGAATACTATTTTATTTTCTAACCTCCATTTTGGTTAATTCTCATTCAGTAATCTTTTTAGGTTAAAACAAAATCTATACTGATATGTCTGTTATTGTTTCAATATCATTTTATTTTTTTGATGGCAGAATGAATACTATTTTATTTTCTAACCTCCATTTTGGTTAATTCTCATTCAGTAATCTTTTTAGGTTAAAACAAAATCTATACTGATATGTCTGTTATTGTTTCAATATCATTTTATTTTGTTGATGGCAGAATGAATACTATTTTATTTTCTAACCTCCATCTTGGTTAATTCTCATTCAGTAATCTTTTTAGGTTAAAACAAAATCTATACTGATATGTCTGTTATTGTTTCAATATCATTTTATTTTGTTGATGGCAGAATGAATACTATTTTATTTTCTAACCTTTATTTTGGTTAATTCTCATTCAGTAATCTTTTTAGGTTAAAATAAATCTCTACTGATATGTCTGTTATTGTTTCAATATCATTTTATTTTGTTGATGGCAGAATGAATACTATTTTATTTTCTAACCACCATTTTGGTTAATTCTCATTCAGTAATCTTTTTAGGTTAAAACAAAATCTATACTGATATGTCTGTTATTGTTTCAATATCATTTGATTTTGTTGATGGCAGAATGAATACTATTTTATTTTCTAACCTCCATCTAGGTTAATTCTCATTCAGTAATCTTTTTAGGTTAAAACAAAATCTAAACTGATATGTCTGTTATTGTTTCAATATCATTTTATTTTGTTGATGGCAGAATGAATACTATTTTATTTTCTAACCTCCATTTTGGTTAATTCTCATTCAGTAATCATTTTAGGTTAAAACAAAATCTATACTGATATGTCTGTTATTGTTTCAATATCATTTTATTTTGTTGATGGCAGAATGAATACTATTTGATTTTCTAACCTCCATTTTGGTTAATTCACATTCAGTAATCTTTTTAGGTTAAAACAAAATCTATACTGATGTGTCTGTTATTGTTTCAATATCATTTTATTTTGTTGATGGCAGAATGAATACTATTTTATTTTCTAACCTCCATTTAGGTTAATTCTCATTCAGTAATCTTTTTAGGTTAAAACAAAATCTATACTGATATGTCTGTTATTGTTTCAATATCATTTTATTTTGTTGATGGCAGAATGAATACTATTTTATTTTCTAACCTCCATTTTGGTTAATTCTCATTCAGTAATCTTTTTAGGTTAAAACAAAATCTATACTGATATGTCTGTTATTGTTTCAATATCATTTTATTTTGTTGCTGGCAGAATGAATACTATTTTATTTTCTAACCTCCATTTTGGTTAATTCTCATTCAGTAATCTTTTTAGGTTAAAACAAAATCTATACTGATATGTCTGTTATTGTTTCAATATCATTTTATTTTGTTGATGGCAGAATGAATACTATTTTATTTTCTAACCTCCATTTTGGTTAATTCTCATTCAGTAATCTTTTTAGGTTAAAACAAAATCTATACTGATATGTCTGTTATTGTTTCAATATCATTTTATTTTGTTGATGGCAGAATGAATACTATTTTATTTTCTAACCTCCATTTTGGTTAATTCTCATTCAGTAATCTTTTTAGGTTAAAACAAAATCCATACTGATATGTCTGTTATTGTTTCAATATCATTTTATTTTGTTGATGGCAGAATGAATACTATTTTATTTTCTAACCTCCATTTTGGTTAATTCTCATTCAGTAATCTTTTTAGGTTAAAACTAAATCTATACTGATATGTCTGTTATTGTTTCAATATCATTTTATTTTGTTGATGGCAGAATGAATACTATTTTATTTTCTAACCTCCATTTTGGTTAATTCTCATTCAGTAATCTTTTTAGGTTAAAACAAAATCTATACTGATATGTCTGTTATTGTTTCAATATCATTTTATTTTTTTGATGGCAGAATGAATACTATTTTATTTTCTAACCTCCATTTTGGTTAATTCTCATTCAGTAATCTTTTTAGGTTAAAACAAAATCTATACTGATATGTCTGTTATTGTTTCAATATCATTTTATTTTGTTGATGGCAGAATGAATACTATTTTATTTTCTAACCTCCATTTTGGTTAATTCTCATTCAGTAATCTTTTTAGGTTAAAACAAAATCTATACTGATATGTCTGTTATTGTTTCAATATCATTTTATTTTGTTGATGGCAGAATGAATACTATTTTATTTTCTAACCTCCATTTTGGTTAATTCTCATTCAGTAATCTTTTTAGGTTAAAACAAAATCTATACTGATGTTGTCTGTTATTGTTTCAATATCATTTTATTTTGTTGATGGCAGAATGAATACTATTTTATTTTCTAACGTCCATTTTGGTTAATTCTCATTCAGTAATCTTTTTAGGTTAATACAAAATCTATACTGATATGACTGTTATTGTTTCAATATCATTTTATTTTGTTGATGGCAGAATGAATACTATTTTATTTTCTAACCTCCATTTTGGTTAATTCTCATTCAGTAATCTTTTTAGGTTAAAACAAAATCTATACTGATATGTCTGTTATTGTTTCAATATCATTTTATTTTGTTGATGGCAGAATGAATACTATTTTATTTTCTAACCTCCATTTTGGTTAATTCTCATTCAGTAATCTTTTTAGGTTAAAACAAAATCTATACTGATATGTCTGTTATTGTTTCAATATCATTTTATTTTGTTGATGGCAGAATGAATACTATTTTACTTTCTAACCTCCATTTTGGTTAATTCTCATTCAGTAATCTTTTTAGGTTAAAACAAAATCCATACTGATATGTCTGTTATTGTTTCAATATCATTTTATTTTGTTGATGGCAGAATGAATACTATTTTATTTTCTAACCTCCATTTTGGTTAATTCTCATTCAGTAATCTTTTTAGGTTAAAACTAAATCTATACTGATATGTCTGTTATTGTTTCAATATCATTTTATTTTGTTGATGGCAGAATGAATACTATTTTATTTTCTAACCTCCATTTTGGTTAATTCTCATTCAGTAATCTTTTTAGGTTAAAACAAAATCTATACTGATATGTCTGTTATTGTTTCAATATCATTTTATTTTTTTGATGGCAGAATGAATACTATTTTATTTTCTAACCTCCATTTTGGTTAATTCTCATTCAGTAATCTTTTTAGGTTAAAACAAAATCTATACTGATATGTCTGTTATTGTTTCAATATCATTTTATTTTGTTGATGGCAGAATGAATACTATTTTATTTTCTAACCTCCATTTTGGTTAATTCTCATTCAGTAATCTTTTTAGGTTAAAACAAAATCTATACTGATATGTCTGTTATTGTTTCAATATCATTTTATTTTGTTGATGGCAGAATGAATACTATTTTATTTTCTAACCTCCATTTTGGTTAATTCTCATTCAGTAATCTTTTTAGGTTAAAACAAAATCTATACTGATGTTGTCTGTTATTGTTTCAATATCATTTTATTTTGTTGATGGCAGAATGAATACTATTTTATTTTCTAACGTCCATTTTGGTTAATTCTCATTCAGTAATCTTTTTAGGTTAATACAAAATCTATACTGATATGACTGTTATTGTTTCAATATCATTTTATTTTGTTGATGGCAGAATGAATACTATTTTATTTTCTAACCTCCATTTTGGTTAATTCTCATTCAGTAATCTTTTTAGGTTAAAACAAAATCTATACTGATATGTCTGTTATTGTTTCAATATCATTTTATTTTGTTGATGGCAGAATGAATACTATTTTATTTTCTAACCTCCATTTTGGTTAATTCTCATTCAGTAATCTTTTTAGGTTAAAACAAAATCTATACTGATATGTCTGTTATTGTTTCAATATCATTTTATTTTGTTGATGGCAGAATGAATACTATTTTATTTTCTAACCTCCATTTTGGTTAATTCTCATTCAGTAATCTTTTTAGGTTAAAACAAAATCTATACTGATATGTCTGTTATTGTTTCAATATCATTTTATTTTGTTGATGGCAGAATGAATACTATTTTATTTTCTAACCTCCATTTTGGTTAATTCTCATTCAGTAATCTTTTTAGGTTAAAACAAAATCTATACTGATATGTCTGTTATTGTTTCAATATCATTTTATTTTGTAGATGGCAGAATGAATACTATTTTATTTTCTAACCTCCATTTTGGTTAATTCTCATTCAGTAATCTTTTTAGGTTAAAACAAAATCTATACTGATATGTCTGTTATTGTTTCAATATCATTTTATTTTGTTGATGGCAGAATGAATACTATTTTATTTTCTAACCTCCATTTTGGTTAATTCTCATTCAGTAATCTTTTTAGGTTAAAACAAAATCTATACTGATATGTCTGTTATTGTTTCAATATCATTTTATTTTGTTGATGGAAGAATGAATACTATTTTATTTTCTAACGTCCATTTTGGTTAATTCTCATTCAGTAAACTTTTTAGGTTAAAACAAAATCTATACTGATATGTCTGTTATTGTTTCAATATCATTTTATTTTGTTGATGGCAGAATGAATACTATTTTATTTTCTAACCTCCATTTTGGTTAATTCTCATTCAGTAATCTTTTTAGGTTAAAACAAAATCTATACTGATATGTCTGTTATTGTTTCAATATCATTTTATTTTGTTGATAGCAGAATGAATACTATTTTATTTTCTAACCTCCATTTTGGTTAATTCTCATTCAGTAATCTTTTTAGGTTAAAACAAAATCTATACTGATATGTCTGTTATTGTTTCAATATCATTTTATTTTGTTGATGGCAGAATGAATACTATTTTATTTTCTAACGTCCATTGTGGTTAATTCTCATTCAGTAAACTTTTTAGGTTAAAACAAAATCTATACTGATATGTCTGTTATTGTTTCAATATCATTTTATTTTGTTGATGGCAGAATGAATACTATTTTATTTTCTAACCTCCATTTTGGTTAATTCTCATTCAGTAATCTTTTTAGGTTAAAACAAAATCTATACTGATATGTCTGTTATTGTTTCAATATCATTTTATTTTGTTGATGGCAGAATGAATACTATTTTATTTTCTAAACTCCATTTTGGTTAATTCTCATTCAGTAATCTTTTTAGGTTAAAACAAAATCTATACTGATATGTCTGTTATTGTTTCAATATCATTTTATTTTGTTGATGGCAGAATGAATACTATTTTATTTTCTAGCCTCCATTTTGGTTAATTCTCATTCAGTAATCTTTTTAGGTTAAAACAAAATCTATACTGATATGTCTGTTATTGTTTCAATATCATTTTATTTTGTTGATGGCAGAATGAATACTATTTTATTTTCTAACCTCCATTTTGGTTAATTCTCATTCAGTAATCTTTTTAGGTTAAAACAAAATCTATACTGATATGTCTGTTATTGTTTCAATATCATTTTATTTTGTTGATGGCAGAATGAATACTATTTTATTTTCTAACCTCCATTTTGGTTAATTCTCATTCAGTAATCTTTTTAGGTTAAAACAAAATCTATACTGATATGTCTGTTATTGTTTCAATATCATTTTATTTTGTTGATGGCAGAATGATTACTATTTTATTTTCTAACCTACATTTTGTTTAATTCTCATTCAGTAATCTTTTTAGATTAAAACAAAATCTATACTGATATGTCTGTTATTGTTTCAATATCATTTTATTTTGTTGATGGCAGAATGAATACTATTTTATTTTCTAACCTCCATTTTGGTTAATTCTCTTTCAGTAATCTTTTGAGGTTAAAACAAAATCTATACTGATATGTCTGTTATTGTTTCAATATCATTTTATTTTGTTGATGGCAGAATGAATACTATTTTACTTTCTAACCTCCATTTTGGTCAATTCTCATTCAGTAATCTTTTTAGGTTAAAACAAAATCTATACTGATATGTCTGTTATTGTTTCAATATCATTTTATTTTGTTGATGGCAGAATGAATACTATTTTATTTTCTAACCTCCATTTTGGTTAGTTCTCATTCAGTAATCTTTTAGGTTAAAACAAAATCTATACTGATATGTCTGTTATTGTTTCAATATCATTTTATTTTGTTGATGGCAGAATGAATACTATTTTATTTTCTATTTTGGTTAATTCTCATTCAGTAATCTTTTTAGGTTAAAACAAAATCTATACTGATATGTCTGTTTTTGTTTCAATATCATTTTATTTTGTTGATGGCAGAATGAATACTATTTTATTTTCTAACCTCCATTTTGGTTAATTCTCATTCAGTAATCTTTTTAGGTTAAAACAAAATCTATACTGATATGTCTGTTATTGTTTCAATATCATTTTATTTTGTTGATGGCAGAATGAATACTATTTTATTTTCTAACCTCCATTTTGGTTAATTCTCATTCAGTAATCTTTAGGTTAAAACAAAATCTATACTGATATGTCTGTTATTGTTTCAATATCATTTTATTTTGTTGATGGCAGAATGAATACTATTTTATTTCTAACCTCCATTTTGGTTAATTCTCATTCAGTAATCTTTTTTAGGTTAAAACAAAATCTATACTGATATGTCTGTTATTGTTTCAATATCATTTATTTTGTTGATGGCAGAATGATTACTATTTTATTTCTAACCTCCATTGTGGTTAATTCTCATTCAGTAATCTTTTTAGGTTAAAACAAAATCTATACTGATATGTCTGTTATTGTTTCAATATCATTTTATTTTGTTGATGGCAGAATGAATACTATTTTATTTTCTAACCTCCATTTTGGTTAATTCTCATTCAGTAATATTTTTAGGTTAAAATAAATCTATGCTGATATGTCTGTTATTGTTTCAATATCATTTTATTTTGTTGATAGCGAATGATTACTATTTTATTTTCTAACCTACATTTTGTTTAATTCTCATTCAGTAATCTTTTTAGGTTAAAACAAAATCTATACTGATATGTCTGTTATTGTTTCAATATCATTTTATTTTGTTGATGGCAGAATGAATACTATTTTATTTTTAACCTCCATTTTGGTTAATTCTCTTTCAGTAATCTTTGAGGTTAAAACAAAATCTATACTGATATGTCTGTTATTGTTTCAATATCATTTTATTTTGTTGATGGCAGAATGAATACTATTTTACTTTCTAACCTCCATTTTGGTTAATTCTCATTCAGTAATCTTTTTAGGTTAAAACAAAATCTATACTGATATGTCTGTTATTGTTTCAATATCATTTTATTTTGTTGATGGCAGAATGAATACTATTTTATTTTCTAACCTCCATTTTGGTTAGTTCTCATTCAGTAATCTTTTTAGGTTAAAACAAAATCTATACTGATATGTCTGTTATTGTTTCAATATCATTTTATTTTATTTGATGGCAGAATGAATACTATTTTATTTTTCAACACCTCCATTTGGTTAATTCTCATTCAGTAATCTTTTTAGGTTAAAACAAAATCTATGCTGATATGTCTGTTTTTGTTTTCAATATCATTTTATTTTGTTGATGGCAGAATGAATACTATTTTATTTTCTAACCTCCATTTTGGTTAATTCTCATTCAGTAATCTTTTTAGGTTAAAACAAAATCTATACTGATATGTCTGTTATTGTTTTCAATATCATTTTATTTTGTTGATGGCAGAATGAATACTATTTTATTTTCTAACCTCCATTTTGGTTAATTCTCATTCAGTAATCTTTTTAGGTTAAAACAAAATCTATACTGATATGTCTGTTATTGTTTCAATATCATTTTATTTTGTTGATGGCAGAATGAATACTATTTTATTTTCTAACCTCCATTTTGGTTAATTCTCATTCAGTAATCTTTTTAGGTTAAAACAAAATCTATACTGATATGTCTGCTATTGTTTCAATATCATTTTATTTTGTTGATGGCAGAATGATTACTATTTTATTTTCTAACCTCCATTTTGGTTAATTCTCATTCAGTAATCTTTTAGGTTAAAACAAAATCTATACTGATATGTCTGTTATTGTTTCAATATCCATTTTATTTTGTTGATGGCAGAATGAATACTATTTTATTTTCTAACCTCCATTTTGGTTAATTCTCATTCAGTAATATTTTTAGGTTAAAATAAATCTATGCTGATATGTCTGTTATTGTTTCAATATCATTTTATTTTGTTGATGGCAGAATGATTACTATTTTATTTTCTAACTACATTTTTGTTTTAATTCTCATTCAGTAATCTTTTTAGGTTAAAACAAAATCTATACTGATATGTCTGTTATTGTTTCAATATCATTTTATTTTGTTGATGGCAGAATGAATACTATTTTATTTTCTAACCTCCATTTTGGTTAATTCTCTTTCAGTAATCTTTTGAGGTTAAAACAAAATCTATACTGATATGTCTGTTATTGTTTCAATATCATTTTATTTTGTTGATGGCAGAATGAATACTATTTTACTTTCTAACCTCCATTTTTGGTTAATTCTCATTCAGTAATCTTTTTTAGGTTAAAACAAAATCTATACTGATAATATTCTGTTATTGTTTCAATATCATTTTATTTTGTTGATGGCAGAATGAATACTATTTTTATTTTCTAACCTCCATTTTGGTTAGTTCTCATTCAGTAATCTTTTTAGGTTAAACAAAATCTATACTGATATGTCTGTTATTGTTTCAATATCATTTTATTTTGTTGATGGCAGAATGAATACTATTTTGTTTCCTTTCCATTTTGGTTAGTTCTCATTCAGTAATCTTTTTAGGTTAAAATAAATCTATACTGATATGTCTGTTATTGTTTCAATATCATTTTTATTTTGTTGATGGCAGAATGAATACTATTTTATTTTCTAACCTCCATTTTGGTTAATTCTCATTCAGTAATCTTTTTAGGTTAAAACAAAATCTATACTGATATGTCTGTTTTTGTTTCAATATCATTTTTATTTTGTTGATATTACAGAATGAATACTATTTTATTTTCTATAACCTCCATTTTGATTTAATTCTCATTCAGTAATCTTTTTAAGGTTAAAACAAAATCTATACTGATATGTCTGTTATTGTTTCAATATCATTTTATTTTGTTGATGTAGAATGAATACTATTTTATTTTCTAACCTCCATTTTGGTTAATTCTCATTCAGTAATCTTTTTAGGTTAAAACAAAATCTATACTGATATGTCTGTTATTGTTTCAATATCATTTTATTTTGTTGATGGCAGAATGAATACTATTTTATTTTCTAGCCTCCATTTTGCTTAATTCTCATTCAATGTCTTTTAGGTTAAACAAAATCTATACTGATATGTCTGTTATTGTTTCAATATCATTTTATTTTGTTGATGGCAGAATGAATACTATTCTATTTCTAACCTCCATTTTGGTTAATTCTCATTCAGTAATCTTTTTAAGAGTTGTTAAAACAAAATCTATACTGATATGTCTGTTATTGTTTCAATATCATTTTATTTTGTTGATGGCAGAATGAATACTATTTTATTTCTAACCTCCATTTGGTTAATTCTCATTCAGTAATCTTTTTAGGTTAAAACAAAATCTATACTGATATGTCTGTTATTGTTTCAATATCATTTTATTTTGTTGATGGCAGAATGAATACTATTTTATTTTCTAACCTCCATTTGGTTAATTCTCATTCAGTAATCTTTTTAGGTTAAAACAAAATCTATACTGATATGTCTGTTATTGTTTCAATATCATTTTATTTTGTTGATGGCAGAATGAATACTATTCTATTTTCTAACCTCCATTTTGAGGTTAATTCTCATTCAGTAATCTTTTTAGGTTAAAACAAAATCTATACTGATATGTCTGTTATTGTTTCAATATCATTTTATTTTGTTGATGGCAGAATGAATACTATTTTATTTTCTAACCTCCATTTGGTTAATTCTCATTCAGTAATCTTTTTAGGTTAAAACAAAATCTATACTGATATGTCTGTTATTGTTTCAATATCATTTTATTTTGTTGATGGCAGAATGAATACTATTTTATTTTTCTAACCTCCGTTTTGGTTAATTCTCATTCAGTAATCTTTTTAGGTTAAAACAAAATCTATACTGATATGTCTGTTATTGTTTCAATATCATTTTATTTTGTTGATGGCAGAATGATTACTATTTTATTTTCTAACCTTCCATTTTGGTTAATTCTCATTCAGTAATCTTTTTAGGTTAAAACAAAATCTATACTGATATGTCTGTTATTGTTTCAATATCATTTTTTATTTTGTTGATGGCAGAATGAATACTATTTTATTTTCTAACCTCCATTTTGGTTAATTCTCATTCAGTAATCTTTTTAGGTTAAAACAAAATCTATACTGATATGTCTGTTATTGTTTCAATATCATTTTATTTTGTTGATGGCAGTGAATGAATATTTTATTTTCTAACCTCCATTTTGGTTAATTCTCATTCAGTAATCTTTTTAGGTTAAAACAAAATCTATACTGATATGTCTGTTATTGTTTCAATATCGTTTTATTTTGTTGATGTCAGAATGAATACTATTTTATTTTCTAACCTCCGTTTTGTTAATTCTCATTCAGTAATCTTTTTAGGTTAAAACAAAATCTATAATGATATGTCTGTTATTGTTTCAATATCATTTTTATTTTATTGATGGCAGAATGAATACTATTTTATTTTTTTTTTTTGGTTAATTCTCATTCAGTAATCTTTTAGGTTAAAACAAAATCTATACTGATATGTCTGTTATTGTTTCAATATCATTTTATTTTGTTGATGGCAGAATGAATACTATTTTATTTCTAACCTCCATTTTGGTTAATTCTCATTCAGTAATCTTTTTAGGTTAAAACAAAATCTATACTGATATGTCTGTTATTGTTTCAATATCATTTTATTTTGTTGATGGCAGAATGAATACTATTTTATTTTCTAACCTCCATTTTGGTTAATTCTCATTAATCTTTTTAGGTTAAAACAAAATCTATACTGATATGTTCATATTGTTTCAATATCATTTTATTTTGTTGATGGCAGAATGAATACTATTTTATTTTCTAACCTCCATTTTGGTTAATTTTCATTCAGTAATCTTTTTAGGTTAAAACAAAAATCTATACTGATATGTCTGTTATTGTTTCAATATCGTTTTATTTTGTTGATGTCAGAATGAATACTATTTTATTTTCTAACCTCCGTTTTGGTTAATTCTCATTCAGTAATCTTTTTAGGTTAAAACAAAATCTATACTGATATGTCTGTTATTGTTTCAATATCATTTTATTTTGTTGATGGCAGAATGAATACTATTTTATTTTCTAACTCCTCCATTTAAGTTAATTCTCATTCAGTAATCTTTTTTAGGTTAAAACAAAATCTATACTGATATGTCTGTTATTGTTTCAATATCATTTTATTTTGTTGATGGCAGAATGAATACTATTTTATTTTCTAACCTCCATTTTGGTTAATTCTCATTCAGTAATCTTTTTAGGTTAAAACAAAATCTATACTGATATGTCTGTTACTTCAATATTATTTTATTTTGTTGATGGCAGAATGAATACTATTTTATTTTCTAACCTCCATTTTGGTTAATTCTCATTCAGTAATCTTTTTAGGTTAAAACAAAATCTATACTGATATGTCTGTTATTGTTTCAATATCATTTTATTTTGTTGATGGCAGAATGAATACTATTTTATTTTCTAACCTCCATTTTGGTTAATTCTCATTCAGTAATCTTTTTTAGGTTAAAACAAAATCTATACTGATATATCTGTTATTGTTTCAATATCATTTTATTTTGTTGATGGCAGAATGAATACTATTTTATTTTCTAACCTCCACTTTGGTTAATTCTCATTCAGTAATCTTTTTAGGTTAAAACAAAATCTATACTGATATGTCTGTTATTGTTTCAATATCATTTTATTTTGTTGATGGCAGAATGAATACTATTTTATTTTCTAACCTCCATTTTGGTTAATTCTCATTCAGTAATCTTTAGGTTAAAACAAAAAATCTATACTGATATGTCTGTTATTGTTTCAATATCATTTTATTTTGTTGATGGCAATAGAATGAATACTATTTTATTTTCTAACCTCCATTTTGGTTAATTCTCATTCAGTAATCTTTTTAGGTTAAAACAAAATCTATACTGATATATCTGTTATTGTTTCAATATCATTTCATTTTGTTGATGGCAGAATGAATACTATTTTATTTTCTAACCTCCATTTTGGTTAATTCTCATTCAGTAATCTTTTTAGGTTAAAACAAAATCTATACTGATATGTCTGTTATTGTTTCAATATCATTTTATTTTGTTGATGGCAGAATGAATACTATTTTATTTTCTAACCTTTATTTTGGTTAATTCTCATTCAGTAAACTTTTTAGGTTAAAATAAATTCCATACTGATATGTCTGTTATTGTTTCAATATCATTTTATTTTGTTGATGTCAGAATGAATACTATTTTATTTTCTAACCTCCATTTTGGTTAATTCTCATTCAGTAATCTTTTTAGGTTAAAACAAAATTTATACTTATATGTCTGTTATTGTTTCAATATCATTTTATTTTGTTGATGGCAGAATGAATACTATTTTATTTTCTAACCTCCATTTTGGTTAATTCTCATTCAGTATCTTTTAGGTTAAAACAAAATCTATAACAATATGTCTGTTATTGTTTCAATATCATTTTATTTTGTTGATGGCAGAATGAATACTACTATTTTCTAACCTCCATTTTGGTAAATTCTCTTTCAGTAATCTTTTTAGGTTAAAACAAAATCTATACTGATATGTCTGTTATTGTTTCAATATCATTTTATTTTGTTGATGGCAGAATGAATACTATTTTATTTTCTAAACTCCATTTTGGTTAATTCTCATTCAGTAATCTTTTTAGGTTAAAACAAAATCTATACAGATATGTCTGTTATTGTTTCAATATCATTTTATTTTTGTTGATGGCAGAATGAATACTATTTTATTTTCTAACCTCCATTTTGGTTAGTTCTCATTCAGTAAGTAGTCTTTTTAGGTTAAAACAACATCTATACTGATATGTCTGTTATTGTTTCAATATTTCATTTTATTTTGTTGATGGCAGAATGAATACTATTTTATTTTCTAACCTCCATTTTGGTTAATTCTCATTCAGTAATCTTTTTTAGGTTAAAACAAAATCTATACTGATATGTCTGTTATTGTTTCAATATCATTTTATTTTGTTGATGGCAGAATGAATACTATTTTATTTTCTAACCTCCATTTTGGTTAATTCTCATTCAGTATCTTAGGTTAAAACAAAATCTATACTGATATGTCTGTTATTGTTTCAATATCATTTTATTTTGTTGATGGCAGAATGAATATTATTTTATTTTCTAACTCTCCATTTTGCTAATTCTCATTCAGTAATCTTTTTAGGTTAAAACAAAATCTATACTGATATGTCTGTTATTGTTTCAATATTATTTTATTTTGTTGATGGTAGAATGAATACTATTTTATTTTCTAACCTCCATTTTGGTTAATTCTCATTCAGTAATCTAGGTTAAAACAAAATCTATACTGATATGTCTGTTATTGTTTCAATATCATTTTATTTCGTTGATGGCAGAATGAATACTATTTTATTTTCTAACCTCCATTTTGGTTAATTCTCATTCAGTAATCTTTTTAGGTTAAAACAAAATCTATACTGATATATCTGTTATTGTTTCAATATCATTTTATTTTGTTGATGGCAGAATGAATACTATTTTATTTTCTAACCTCCACTTTGGTTAATTCTCATTCAGTAATCTTTAGGTTAAAACAAAATCTATACTGATATGTCTGTTATTGTTTCAATATCATTTTATTTTGTTGATGGCAGAATGAATACTATTTTATTTTCTAACCTCCATTTTGGTTAATTTCATTCAGTAATCTTTTTAGGTTAAAACAAAATCTATACTGATATGTCTGTTATTGTTTCAATATCATTTTATTTTGTTGATGGCAGAATGAATACTATTTTATTTTCTAACCTCCATTTTGGTTAATTCTCATTCAGTAATCTTTTAGGTTAAAACAAAATCTATACTGATATATCTGTTATTGTTTCAATATCATTTTATTTTGTTGATGGCAGAATGAATACTATTTTATTTTCTAACCTCCATTTTGTTTAATTCTCATTCAGTAATCTTTTTAGGTTAAAACAAAAATCTATACTGATATGTCTGTTATTGTTTCAATATCATTTTATTTTGTTGATGGCAGAATGAATACTATTTTATTTTCTAACCTTTATTTTGGTTAATTCTCATTCAGTAAACTTTTTAGGTTAAAATAAATCTATACTGATATGTCTGTTATTGTTTCAATATCATTTTACTTTGTTGATGTCAGAATGAATACTATTTTATTTTCTAACCTCCATTTTGGTTAATTCTCATTCAGTAATCTTTTTAGGTTAAAACAAAATCTATACTTATATGTCTGTTATTGTTTCAATATCATTTTATTTTGTTGATGGCAGAATGAATACTATTTTATTTTCTAACCTCCATTTTGGTTAATTCTCATTCAGTAATCTTTTTAGGTTAAAACAAAATCTATACTGATATGTCTGTTATTGTTTCAATATCATTTTATTTTGTTGATGGCAGAATGAATACTATTTTATTTTCTAACCTCCGTTTTGGTTAATTCTCATTCAGTAATCTTTTTAGGTTAAAACAAAATCTATACTGATATGTCTGTTATTGTTTCAATATCATTTTATTTTGTTGATGGCAGAATGAATACTATTTTATTTTCTAACCTCCATTTTGGTTAATTCTCATTCAGTAATCTTTTTAGGTTAAAACAAAATCTATACTGATATGTCTGTTATTGTTTCAATATCATTTTATTTTGTTGATGGCAGAATGAATACTATTTTATTTTCTAACCTCCATTTTGGTAAATTCTCTTTCAGTAATCTTTTTAGGTTAAAACAAAATCTATACTGATATGTCTGTTATTGTTTCAATATCATTTTATTTTGTTGATGGCAGAATGAATACTATTTTATTTTCTAAACTCCATTTTGGTTAATTCTCATTCAGTAATCTTTTTAGGTTAAAACAAAATCTATACAGATATGTCTGTTATTGTTTCAATATCATTTTATTTTGTTGATGGCAGAATGAATACTATTTTATTTTCTAACCTCCATTTTGGTTAGTTCTCATTCAGTAATCTTTTTAGGTTAAAACAACATCTATACTGATATGTCTGTTATTGTTTCAATATCATTTTATTTTGTTGATGGCAGAATGAATACTATTTTATTTTCTAACCTCCATTTTGGTTAATTCTCATTCAGTAATCTTTTTAGGTTAAAACAAAATCTATACTGATATGTCTGTTATTGTTTCAATATCATTTTATTTTGTTGATGGCAGAATGAATACTATTTTATTTTCTAACCTCCATTTTGGTTAATTCTCATTCAGTAATCTTTTTAGGTTAAAACAAAATCTATACTGATATGTCTGTTATTGTTTCAATATCATTTTATTTTGTTGATGGCAGAATGAATACTATTTTATTTTCTAACCTCCATTTTGGTTAATTCTCATTCAGTAATCTTTTTAGGTTAAAACAAAATCTATACTGATATGTCTGTTATTGTTTCAATATCATTTTATTTTGTTGATGGCAGAATGAATACTATTTTATTTTCTAGCCTCCATTTTGGTTAATTCTCATTCAGTAATCTTTTTAGGTTAAAACAAAATCTATACTGATATGTCTGTTATTGTTTCAATATCATTTTATTTTGTTGATGGCAGAATGAATACTATTTTATTTTCTAACCTCCATTTTGGTTAATTCTCATTCAGTAATCTTTTTAGGTTAAAACAAAATCTATACTGATATGTCTGTTATTGTTTCAATATCATTTTATTTTGTTGATGGCAGAATGAATACTATTTTATTTTCTAACCTCCATTTTGGTTAATTCTCTTTCAGTAATCTTTTTAGGTTAAAACAAAATCTATACTGATATGTCTGTTATTGTTTCAATATCATTTTATTTTCTTGATGGCAGAATGAATACTATTTTATTTTCTAACCTCCATTTTGGTTAATTCTCTTTTAGTAATCTTTTTAGGTTAAAACAAAATCTATACTGATATGTCTGTTATTGTTTCAATATCATTTTATTTTGTTGATGGCAGAATGAATACTATTTTATTTTCTAACCTCCATTTTGGTTAATTCTCATTCAGTAATCTTTTTAGGTTAAAACAAAATCTATACAGATATGTCTGTTATTGTTTCAATATCATTTTATTTTGTTGATGGCAGAATGAATACTATTTTATTTTCTAACCTCCATTTTGGTTAGTTCTCATTCAGTAATCTTTTTAGGTTAAAACAAAATCTATACTGATATGTCTGTTATTGTTTCAATATCATTTTATTTTGTTGATGGCAGAATGAATACTATTTTATTGTCTAACCTCCATTTTGGTTAATTCTCGTTCAGTAATCTTTTTAGGTTAAAACAAAATCTATACTGTTATGTCTGTTATTGTTTCAATATCATTTTATTTTGTTGATGGCAGAATGAATACTATTTTATTTTCTAACCTCCATTTTGGTTAATTCTCATTCAGTAATCTTTTTAGGTTAAAACAAAATCTATACTGATATGTCTGTTATTGTTTCAATATCATTTTATTTTTTGATGGCAGAATGAATACTATTTTATTTTCTAACCTCCATTTTGGTTAATTCTCTTTCAGTAATCTTTTTAGGTTAAAACAAAATGTATACTGATATGTCTGTTATTGTTTCAATATCATTTTATTTTGTTGATGGCAGAATGAATACTATTTTATTTTCTAACCTCCATTTTGGTTAATTCTCATTCAGTAATCTTTTTAGGTTAAAACAAAATCTATACTGATATGTCTGTTATTGTTTCAATATCATTTTATTTTGTTGATGGCAGAATGAATACTATTTTATTTTCTAGCCTCCATTTTGGTTAATTCTCATTCAGTAATCTTTTTAGGTTAAAACAAAATCTATACTGATATGTCTGTTATTGTTTCAATATCATTTTATTTTGTTGATGGCAGAATGAATACTATTTTATTTTCTAACCTCCATTTTGGTTAATTCTCATTCAGTAATCTATTTAGGTTAAAACAAAATCTATACTGATATGTCTGTTATTGTTTCAATATCATTTTATTTTGTTGATGGCAGAATGAATACTATTTTATTTTCTAACCTCCATTTTGTTTAATTCTCATTCAGTAATCTTTTTAGGTTAAAACAAAATCTATACTGATATGTCTGTTATTGTTTCAATATCATTTTATTTTGTTGATGGCAGAATGAATACTATTTTATTTTCTAACTTCCATTTTGGTTAATTCTCATTCAGTAATCTTTTTACATTAAAACAGTATCTATACTGATATATCTGGCATTGTTTCAATATATTTTTATTTTGTTGATGGTATAAAGATTACTATTTTATTTTCTACCCTCGGTTTTGTTTAATTCTCATTCAGTTATGTTTTTAGGTTAAAACAATATCTATACTGATATGTCTGTGATAGCATCAATATATTTGTATTTTGTTGATAGGATAATGATTACTATTTCATATTCCAAACTCTGTTCTGGTTAATTCAGATTCAGTAATTGTTTTAGCTTACAACAATATCTATACTGATATGCCTGTTATTGTTTCAATATATTTGTATTTTGTTGATGGCATAAAGATTTTCTATTTCATATTCCAAACTCTGTTTTGGTTAATTCAAATTCAGTAATCTTTTTAGGTTAAAACAATATCTATACTGATATGTTTGTTATTGTTTCAATATATTTGTATTTTGTTGATGGCATAAAGATTACTATTTTATATTCTAACCTCCATTTTGGTTAATTCTCATTCAGTAATCTTTTTAGGTTAAAACAAAATCTATACTGATATGTCTGTTATTGTTTCAATATCATTTTATTTTGTTGATGGCAGAATGAATACTATTTTATTTTCTAACCTTCATTTTGGTTAATTCTCATTCAGTAATCATTTTAGGTTAAAACAAAATCTATACTGATATGTCTGTTATTGTTTCAATATCATTTTATTTTGTTGATGGCAGAATGAATACTATTTTGTTTTCTAACCTTTATTTTGGTTAATTCTCATTCAGTAATCTTTTAGGTTAAAATAAATCTATACTGATATGTCTGTTATTTTTTCAATATCATTTTATTTTGTTGATGGCAGAATGAATACTATTTTATTTTCTAACCTCCATTTTGGTTAATTCTCATTCAGTAATCTTTTTAGGTTAAAACAAAATCTATACTGATATGTCTGTTATTGTTTCAATATCATTTTATTTTGTTGATGGCAGAATGAATACTATTTGATTTTCTAACATTTATTTTGGTTAAATCTCATTCAGTAATCTTTTTAGGTTAAAATAAATCTATACTGATATATCTGTTATTGTTTCAATATCATTTTATTTTGTTGATGGCAGAATGAATACTATTTTATTTTCTAACCTCCATTTTGGTTAATTCTCATTCAGTAATCTTTTTAGGTTAAAACAAAATCTATACTGATATGTCTGTTATTGTTTCAATATCATTTTATTTTGTTGATGGCAGAATGAATACTATTTTATTTTCTAACCTCCATTTTGGTTAATTCTCATTGAGTAATCTTTTTAGGTTAAAACAAAATCTATACTCATATGTCTGTTATTGTTTCAATATCATTTTATTTTGTTGATGGCAGAATGAATAATGTTTTATTTTCTAACCTCCATTTTGGTTAATTCTCATTCAGTAATCTTTTTAGGTTAAAACAAAATCTATACTGATATGTCTGTTATTGTTTCAATATCATTTTATTTTGTTGATGGCAGAATGAATACTATTTTATTTTCTAACCTCCATTTTGGTTAATTCTCATTCAGTAATCATTTTAGGTTAAAACAAAATCTATACTGATATGTCTGTTATTGTTTCAATATCATTATATTTTGTTGATGGCAGAATGAATACTATTTTATTTTCTAACCTTTATTTTGGTTAATTCTCATTCAGTAATCTTTTTAGGTTAAAATAGATCTATACTGATATGTCTGTTATTGTTTCAATATCATTTTATTTTGTTGATGGCAGAATGAATACTATTTTATTTTCTAACCTCCATTTTGGTTAATTCTCATTCAGTAATCTTTTTAGGTTAAAACAAAATCTATACTGATATGTCTGTTATTGTTTCAATATCATTTTATTTTGTTGATGGCAGAATGAATACTATTTTATTTTCTAACCTCCATTTTGGTTAATTCTCATTCAGTAATCTTTTTAGGTTAAAACAAAATCTATACTGATATGTCTGTTATTGTTTCAATATCATTTTATTTTGTTGATGGCAGAATGAATACTATTTGATTTTCTAACATTTATTTTGAGTAAATCTCATTCAGTAATCTTTTTAGGTTAAAATAAATCTATACTGATATATCTGTTATTGTTTCAATATCATTTTATTTTGTTGATGGCAGAATGAATACTATTTTATTTTCTAACCTCCATTTTGGTTAATTCTCATTCAGTAATCTTTTTAGGTTAAAACAAAATCTATACTGATATGTCTGTTATTGTTTCAATATCATTTTATTTTGTTGATGGCAGAATGAATACTATTTTATTTTCTAACCTCCATTTTGGTTAATTCTCATTCAGTAATCTTTTTAGGTTAAAACAAAATCTATACTCATATGTCTGTTATTGTTTCAATATCATTTTATTTTGTTGATGGCAGAATGAATAATGTTTTATTTTCTAACCTCCATTTTGGTTAATTCTCATTCAGTAATCTTTTTAGGTTAAAACAAAATCTATACTGATATGTCTGTTATTGTTTCAATATCATTTTATTTTGTTGATGGCAGAATGAATACTATATTATTTTCTAACCTCCATTTTGGTTAATTCTCATTCAGTAATCATTTTAGGTTAAAACAAAATCTATACTGATATGTCTGTTATTGTTTCAATATCATTTTATTTTGTTGATGGCAGAATGAATACTATTTTATTTTCTAACCTCCATTTTGGTTAATTCTCATTCAGTAATCTTTTTAGGTTAAAACAAAATCTATACTGATATGTCTGTTATTGTTTCAATATCATTTTATTTTGTTGATGGCAGAATGAATACTATTTTATTTTCTAACCTCCATTTTGGTTAATTCTCATTCAGTAATCTTTTTAGGTTAAAACAAAATCTATACTGATATGTCTGTTATTTTTTCGATATCATTTTATTTTGTTGATGGCAGAATGAATACTGTTTTATTTTCTAACCTCCGTTTTGGTTAATTCTCATTCAGTAATCTTTTTAGGTTAAAACAAGATCTATACTGATATGTCTGTTATTGTTTCAATATCATTTTAATTTGTTGATGGCAGAATGAATACTATTTTATTTTCTAGCCTCCATTTTGGTTACTTCTCATTCGGTAATCTTTTTAGGTTAAAACAAAATCTATACTGATATGTTTGTTATTGTTTCAATATCATTTTATTTTGTTGATGGCTGAATGAATACTATTTTATTTTCTAACCTCCATTTTGGTTAATTCTCATTCAGTAATCTTTTTAGGTTAAAACAAAATCTATACTGATATGTCTGTTATTGTTTCAATATCATTTTATTTTGTTGATGGCAGAATGAATACTATTTTATTTTCTAACCTTTATTTTGGTTAATTCTCATTCAGTAATCTTTTTGGTTAAAATAAATCTATACTGATATGTCTGTTATTGTTTCAATATCATTTTATTTTGTTGATGTCAGAATGAATACTATTTTATTTTCTAACCTCCATTTTGGTTAATTCTCATTCAGTAATCTTTTTAGGTTAAAACAAAATCTATACTGATATGTCTGTTATTGTTTCAATATCATTTTATTTTGTTGATGGCAGAATGAATACTATTTTATTTTCTAACCTCCATTTTGGTTAATTCTCATTCAGTAATCTTTTTAGGTTAAAACAAAATCTATACTGATATGTCTGTTATTGTTTCAATATCATTTTATTTTGTTGATGGCAGAATGAATACTATTTTATTTTCTAACCTCCGTTTTGGTTAATTCTCATTCAGTAATCTTTTTAGGTTAAAACAAAATCTATACTGATATGTCTGTTATTGTTTCAATATCATTTTATTTTGTTGATGGCAGAATGAATACTATTTTATTTTCTAACCTCCATTTTGGTTAATTCTCATTCAGTAATCTTTTTAGGTTAAAACAAAATCTATACTGATATGTCTGTTATTGTTTCAATATCATTTTATTTTGTTGATGGCAGAATGAATACTATTTTATTTTCTAACCTCCATTTTGGTTAATTCTCATTCAGTAATCTTTTTAGGTTAAAACAAAATCTATACTGATATGTCTGTTTTTGTTTCAATATCATTTTATTTTGTTGATGGCAGAATGAATACTATTTTATTTTCTAACCTCCATTTTGGTTAATTCTCATTCAGTAATCTTTTTAGGTTAAAACAAAATCTATACTGATATGTCTGTTATTGTTTCAATATCATTTTATTTTGTTGATGGCAGAATGAATACTATTTTATTTTCTAACCTCCATTTTGGTTAATTCTCATTCAGTAATCTTTTTAGGTTAAAACAAAATCTATTCTGATATGTCTGTTATTGTTTCAATATCATTTTATTTTGTTGATGGCAGAATGAATACTATTTTATTTTCTAGCCTCCATTTTGGTTAATTCTCATTCAGTAATCTTTTTAGGTTAAAACAAAATCTATACTGATATGTCTGTTATTGTTTCAATATCATTTTATTTTGTTGATGGCAGAATGAATACTATTTTATTTTCTAACCTCCATTTTGGTTAATTCTCATTCAGTAATCTATTTAGGTTAAAACAAAATCTATACTGATATGTCTGTTATTGTTTCAATATCATTTTATTTTGTTGATGGCAGAATGAATACTATTTTATTTTCTAACCTCCATTTTGTTTAATTCTCATTCAGTAATCTTTTTAGGTTAAAACAAAATCTATACTGATATGTCTGTTATTGTTTCAATATCATTTTATTTTGTTGATGGCAGAATGAATACTATTTTATTTTCTAACTTCCATTTTGGTTAATTCTCATTCAGTAATCTTTTTACATTAAAACAGTATCTATACTGATATATCTGGCATTGTTTCAATATATTTTTATTTTGTTGATGGTATAAAGATTACTATTTTATTTTCTACCCTCTGTATTGTTTAATTCTCATTCAGTTATGTTTTTAGGTTAAAACAATATCTATACTGATATGTCTGCGATCGTTTCAATATATTTGTATTTTGTTGATAGGATAATGATTACTATTTCATATTCCAAACTCTGTTCTGGTTAATTCAGATTCAGTAATTGTTTTAGTTTACAACAATTTCTATATTGATATGCCTGTTATTGTTTCAATATATTTGTATTTTGTTGATGGCATAAAGATTTTCTATTTCATATTCCAAACTCTGTTTTGGTTAATTCAAATTCAGTAAGATTTTTAGGTTAAAACAATATCTATACTGATATGTTTGTTATTGTTTCAATATATTTGTATTTTGTTGATGGCATAAAGATTACTATTTTATATTCTAACCTCCATTTTGGTTAATTCTCATTCAGTAATCTTTTTAGGTTAAAACAAAATCTATACTGATATGTCTGTTATTGTTTCAATATCATTTTATTTTGTTGATGGCAGAATGAATACTATTTTATGTTCTAACCTCCATTTTGGTTAATTCTCATTCAGTAATCTTTTTACATTAAAACAGTATCTATACTGATATATCTGGCATTGTTTCAATATATTTTTATTTTGTTGATGGTATAAAGATTACTATTTTATTTTCTACCCTCGGTTTTGTTTAATTCTCATTCAGTTATGTTTTTAGGTTAAAACAATATCTATACTGATATGTCTGTGATAGCTTCAATATATTTGTATTTTGTTGATAGGATAATGATTACTATTTCATATTCCAAACTCTGTTCTGGTTAATTCAGATTCAGTAATTGTTTTAGCTTACAACAATATCTATACTGATATGCCTGTTATTGTTTCAATATATTTGTATTTTGTTGATGGCATAAAGATTTTCTATTTCATATTCCAAACTCTGTTTTGGTTAATTCAAATTCAGTAATCTTTTTAGGTTAAAACAATATCTATACTGATATGTTTGTTATTGTTTCAATATATTTGTATTTTGTTGATGGCATAAAGATTACTATTTTATATTCTAACCTCCATTTTGGTTAATTCTCATTCAGTAATCTTTTTAGGTTAAAACAAAATCTATACTGATATGTCTGTTATTGTTTCAATATCATTTTATTTTGTTGATGGCAGAATGAATACTATTTTATTTTCTAACCTTCATTTTGGTTAATTCTCATTCAGTAATCATTTTAGGTTAAAACAAAATCTATACTGATATGTCTGTTATTGTTTCAATATCATTTTATTTTGTTGATGGCAGAATGAATACTATTTTGTTTTCTAACCTTTATTTTGGTTAATTCTCATTCAGTAATCTTTTAGGTTAAAATAAATCTATACTGATATGTCTGTTATTTTTTCAATATCATTTTATTTTGTTGATGGCAGAATGAATACTATTTTATTTTCTAACCTCCATTTTGGTTAATTCTCATTCAGTAATCTTTTTAGGTTAAAACAAAATCTATACTGATATGTCTGTTATTTTTTCAATATCATTTTATTTTGTTGATGGCAGTATGAATACTATTTTATTTTCTAACCTCCATTTTGGTTAATTCTCATTCAGTAATCTTTTTAGGTTAAAACAAAATCTATACTGATATGTCTGTTATTGTTTCAATATCATTTTATTTTGTTGATGGCAGAATGAATACTATTTGATTTTCTAACATTTATTTTGGTTAAATCTCATTCAGTAATCTTTTTAGGTTAAAATAAATCTATACTGATATATCTGTTATTGTTTCAATATCATTTTATTTTGTTGATGGCAGAATGAATACTATTTTATTTTCTAACCTCCATTTTGGTTAATTCTCATTCAGTAATCTTTTTAGGTTAAAACAAAATCTATACTGATATGTCTGTTATTGTTTCAATATCATTTTATTTTGTTGATGGCAGAATGAATACTATTTTATTTTCTAACCTCCATTTTGGTTAATTCTCATTGAGTAATCTTTTTAGGTTAAAACAAAATCTATACTCATATGTCTGTTATTGTTTCAATATCATTTTATTTTGTTGATGGCAGAATGAATAATGTTTTATTTTCTAACCTCCATTTTGGTTAATTCTCATTCAGTAATCTTTTTAGGTTAAAACAAAATCTATACTGATATGTCTGTTATTGTTTCAATATCATTTTATTTTGTTGATGGCAGAATGAATACTATTTTATTTTCTAACCTCCATTTTGGTTAATTCTCATTCAGTAATCATTTTAGGTTAAAACAAAATCTATACTGATATGTCTGTTATTGTTTCAATATCATTTTATTTTGTTGATGGCAGAATGAATACTATTTTATTTTCTAACCTTTATTTTGGTTAATTCTCATTCAGTAATCTTTTTAGGTTAAAATAGATCTATACTGATATGTCTGTTATTGTTTCAATATCATTTTATTTTGTTGATGGCAGAATGAATACTATTTTATTTTCTAACCTCCATTTTGGTTAATTCTCATTCAGTAATCTTTTTAGGTTAAAACAAAATCTATACTGATATGTCTGTTATTGTTTCAATATCATTTTATTTTGTTGATGGCAGAATGAATACTATTTTATTTTCTAACCTCCATTTTGGTTAATTCTCATTCAGTAATCTTTTTAGGTTAAAACAAAATCTATACTGATATGTCTGTTATTGTTTCAATATCATTTTATTTTGTTGATGGCAGAATGAATACTATTTGATTTTCTAACATTTATTTTGGTTAAATCTCATTCAGTAATCTTTTTAGGTTAAAATAAATCTATACTGATATATCTGTTATTGTTTCAATATCATTTTATTTTGTTGATGGCAGAATGAATACTATTTTATTTTCTAACCTCCATTTTGGTTAATTCTCATTCAGTAATCTTTTTAGGTTAAAACAATATCTATACTGATATGTCTGTTATTGTTTCAATATCATTTTATTTTGTTGATGGCAGAATGAATACTATTTTATTTTCTAACCTCCATTTTGGTTAATTCTCATTCAGTAATCTTTTTAGGTTAAAACAAAATCTATACTGATATGTCTGTTATTGTTTCAATATCATTTTATTTTGTTGATGGCAGAATGAATAATGTTTTATTTTCTAACCTCCATTTTGGTTAATTCTCATTCAGTAATCTTTTTAGGTTAAAACAAAATCTATACTGATATGTCTGTTATTGTTTCAATATCATTTTATTTTGTTGATGGCAGAATGAATACTATTTTATTTTCTAACCTCCATTTTGGTTAATTCTCATTCAGTAATCATTTTAGGTTAAAACAAAATCTATACTGATATGTCTGTTATTGTTTCAATATCATTTTATTTTGTTGATGGCAGAATGAATACTATTTTATTTTCTAACCTTTATTTTGGTTAATTCTCATTCAGTAATCTTTTTAGGTTAAAATAGATCTATACTGATATGTCTGTTATTGTTTCAATATCATTTAATTTTGTTGATGGCAGAATGAATACTATTTTATTTTCTAACCTCCATTTTGGTTAATTCTCATTCAGTAATCTTTTTAGGTTAAAACAAAATCTATACTGATATGTCTGTTATTGTTTCAATATCATTTTATTTTGTTGATGGCAGAATGAATACTATTTTATTTTCTAACCTCCATTTTGGTTAATTCTCATTCAGTAATCTTTTTAGGTTAAAACAAAATCTATACTGATATGTCTGTTATTTTTTCGATATCATTTTATTTTGTTGATGGCAGAATGAATACTGTTTTATTTTCTAACCTCCGTTTTGGTTAATTCTCATTCAGTAATCTTTTTAGGTTAAAACAAGATCTATACTGATATGTCTGTTATTGTTTCAATATCATTTTAATTTGTTGATGGCAGAATGAATACTATTTTATTTTCTAACCTCCATTTTGGTTACTTCTCATTCAGTAATCTTTTTAGGTTAAAACAAAATCTATACTGATATGTTTGTTATTGTTTCAATATCATTTTATTTTGTTGATGGCAGAATGAATACTATTTTATTTTCTAACCTCCATTTTGGTTAATTCTCATTCAGTAATCTTTTTAGGTTAAAACAAAATCTATACTGATATGTCTGTTATTGTTTCAATATCATTTTATTTTGTTGATGGCAGAATGAATACTATTTTATTTTCTAACCTTTATTTTGGTTAATTCTCATTCAGTAATCTTTTTGGTTAAAATAAATCTATACTGATATGTCTGTTATTGTTTCAATATCATTTTATTTTGTTGATGTCAGAATGAATACTATTTTATTTTCTAACCTCCATTTTGGTTAATTCTCATTCAGTAATCTTTTTAGGTTAAAATAAATCTATACTGATATGTCTGTTATTGTTTCAATATCATTTTATTTTGTTGATGGCAGAATGAATACTATTTTATTTTCTAACCTCCATTTTGGTTAATTCTCATTCAGTAATCTTTTTAGGTTAAAACAAAATCTATACTGATATGTCTGTTATTGTTTCAATATCATTTTATTTTGTTGATGGCAGAATGAATACTATTTTATTTTCTAACCTCCATTTTGGTTAATTCTCATTCAGTAATCTTTTTAGGTTAAAACAAAATCTATACTGATATGTCTGTTATTTTTTCGATACCATTTTATTTTGTTGATGGCAGAATGAATACTGTTTTATTTTCTAACCTCCGTTTTGGTTAATTCTCATTCAGTAATCTTTTTAGGTTAAAACAAGATCTATACTGATATGTCTGTTATTGTTTCAATATCATTTTAATTTGTTGATGGCAGAATGAATACTATTTTATTTTCTAACCTCCATTTTGGTTACTTGTCATTCAGTAATCTTTTTAGGTTAAAACAAAATCTATACTGATATGTTTGTTATTGTTTCAATATCATTTTATTTTGTTGATGGCAGAATGAATCCTATTTTATTTTCTAACCTCCATTTTGGTTAATTCTCATTCAGTAATCTTTTTAGGTTAAAACAAAATCTATACTGATATGTCTGTTATTGTTTCAATATCATTTTATTTTGTTGATGGCAGAATGAATACTATTTTATTTTCTAACCTTTATTTTGGTTAATTCTCATTCAGTAATCTTTTTGGTTAAAATAAATCTATACTGATATGTCTGTTATTGTTTCAATATCATTTTATTTTGTTGATGTCAGAATGAATACTATTTTATTTTCTAACCTCCATTTTGGTTAATTCTCATTCAGTAATCTTTTTAGGTTAAAACAAAATCTATACTGATATGTCTGTTATTGTTTCAATATCATTTTATTTTGTTGATGGCAGAATGAATACTATTTTATTTTCTAACCTCCGTTTTGGTTAATTCTCATTCAGTAATCTTTTTATGTTAAAACAAAATCTATACTGATATGTCTGTTATTGTTTCAATATCATTTTATTTTGTTGATGGCAGAATGAATACTATTTTATTTTCTAACCTCCATTTTGGTTAATTCTCATTCAGTAATCATTTTAGGTTAAAACAAAATCTATACTGATATGTCTGTTATTGTTTCAATATCATTTTATTTTGTTGATGGCAGAATGAATACTATTTTATTTTCTAACCTCCATTTTGGTTAATTCTCATTCAGTAATCTTTTTAGGTTAAAACAAAATCTATACTGATATGTCTGTTTTTGTTTCAATATCATTTTATTTTGTTGATGGCAGAATGAATACTATTTTATTTTCTAACCTCCATTTTGGTTAATTCTCATTCAGTAATCTTTTTAGGTTAAAACAAAATCTATACTGATATGTCTGTTATTGTTTCAATATCATTTTATTTTGTTGATGGCAGAATGAATACTATTTTGTTTTCTAACCTCCATTTTGGTTAATTCTCATTCAGTAATCTTTTTAGGTTAAAACAAAATCTATACTGATATGTCTGTTATTGTTTCAATATCATTTTATTTTGTTGATGGCAGAATGAATACTATTTTATTTTCTAACCTTTATTTTGGTTAATTCTCATTCAGTAATCTTTTTGGTTAAAATAAATCTATACTGATATGTCTGTTATTGTTTCAATATCATTTTATTTTGTTGATGTCAGAATGAATACTATTTTATTTTCTAACCTCTATTTTGGTTAATTCTCATTCAGTAATCTTTTTAGGTTAAAACAAAATCTATACTGATATGTCTGTTATTGTTTCAATATCATTTTATTTTGTTGATGGCAGAATGAATACTATTTTATTTTCTAACCTCCATTTTGGTTAATTCTCATTCAGTAATCTTTTTAGGTTAAAATAAAATCTATACTGATATGTCTGTTATTGTTTCAATATCATTTTATTTTGTTGATGGCAGAATGAATACTATTTTATTTTCTAACCTCCGTTTTGGTTAATTCTCATTCAGTAATCTTTTTAGGTTAAAACAAAATCTATACTGATATGTCTGTTATTGTTTCAATATCATTTTATTTTGTTGATGGCAGAATGAATACTATTTTATTTTCTAACCTCCATTTTGGTTAATTCTCATTCAGTAATCTTTTTAGGTTAAAACAAAATCTATACTGATATGTCTGTTATTGTTTCAATATCATTTTATTTTGTTGATGGCAGAATGAATACTATTTTATTTTCTAACCTCCATTTTGGTTAATTCTCTTTCAGTAATCTTTTTAGGTTAAAACAAAATCTATACTGATATGTCTGTTATTGTTTCAATATCATTTTATTTTGTTGATGGCAGAATGAATACTATTTTATTTTCTAACCTCCATTTTGGTTAATTCTCATTCAGTAATCTTTTTAGGTTAAAACAAAATCTATACTGATATGTCTGTTATTGTTTCAATATCATTTTATTTTGTTGATGTCAGAATGAATACTATTTTATTTTCTAACCTCCATTTTGGTTAATTCTCATTCAGTAATCTTTTTAGGTTAAAACAAAATCTATACTGATATGTCTGTTATTGTTTCAATATCATTTTATTTTGTTGATGGCAGAATGAATACTATTTTATTTTTAAACCTCCATTTTGGTTAATTCTCATTCAGTAATCTTTTTAGGTTAAAACAAAATCTATACTGATATGTCTGTTATTGTTTCAATATCATTTTATTTTGTTGATGGCAGAATGAATACTATTTTATTTTCTAACCTCCATTTTGGTTAATTCTCTTTCAGTAATCTTTTTAGGTTAAAACAAAATCTATACTGATATGTCTGTTATTGTTTCAATATCATTTTATTTTGTTGATGGCAGAATGAATACTATTTTATTTTCTAACCTCCATTTTGGTTAATTCTCATTCAGTAATCTTTTTAGGTTAAAACAAAATCTATACTGATATGTCTGTTTTTGTTTCAATATCATTTTATTTTGTTGATGGCAGAATGAATACTATTTTATTTTCTAACCTCCATTTTGGTTAATTCTCATTCAGTAATCTTTTTAGGTTAAAACAAAATCTATACTGATATGTCTGTTATTGTTTCAATATCATTTTATTTTGTTGATGGCAGAATGAATACTAATTTGTTTTCTAACCTCCATTTTGGTTAATTCTCATTCAGTAATCTTTTTAGGTTAAAACAAAATCTATACTGATATGTCTGTTATTGTTTCAATATCATTTTATTCTGTTGATGGCAGAATGAATACTATTTTATTTTCTAACCTTTATTTTGGTTAATTCTCATTCACTAATCTTTTTGGTTAAAATAAATCTATACTGATATGTCTGTTATTGTTTCAATATCATTTTCTTTTGTTGATGTCAGAATGAATACTATTTTATTTTCTAACCTCCATTTTGGTTAATTCTCATTCAGTAATCTTTTTAGGTTAAAACAAAATCTATACTGATATGTCTGTTATTGTTTCAATATCATTTTATTTTGTTGATGGCATAAAGATTACTATTTTATATTCTAACCTCCATTTTGGTTAATTCTCATTCAGTAATCTTTTTAGGTTAAAACAAAATCTATACTGATATGTCTGTTATTGTATCAATATCATTTTATTTTGTTGATGGCAGAATGAATACTATTTTATTTTCTAACCTCCGTTTTGGTTAATTCTCATTCAGTAATCTTTTTAGGTTAAAACAAAATCTATACTGATATGTCTGTTATTGTTTCAATATCATTTTATTTTGTTGATGGCAGAATGAATGCTATTTTATTTTCTATCCTCCATTTTGGTTAATTCTCATTCAGTAATCTTTTTAGGTTAAAACAAAATCTATACTGATATGTCTGTTATTGTTTCAATATCATTTTATTTTGTTGATGGCAGAATGAATACTATTTTATTTTCTAACCTCCATTTTGGTTAATTCTCTTTCAGTAATCTTTTTAGGTTAAAATAAATCTATACTGATATGTCTGTTATTGTTTCAATATCATTTTATTTTGTTGATGGCAGAATGAATACTATTTTATTTTCTAACCTCCATTTTGGTTAATTCTCATTCAGTAATCTTTTTAGGTTAAAACAAAATCTATACTGATATGTCTGTTATTGTTTCAATATCATTTTATTTTGTTGATGGCAGAATGAATACTATTTTATTTTCTAATCTTTATTTTGGTTAATTCTCATTCAGTAATCTTTTTAGGTTAAAATAAATCTATACTGATATGTCTGTTATTGTTTCAATATCATTTTATTTTGTTCATGTCAGAATGAAAACTATTTTCAATATCATTTTATTTTGTTGATGGCAGAATGAATACTATTTTATTTTCTAACCTCCATTTTGGTTAATTCTCTTTCAGTAATCTTTTTAGGTTAAAACAAAATCTATACTGATATGTCTGTTATTGTTTCAATATCATTTTATTTTGTTGATGGCAGAATGAATACTATTTTATTTTCTAACCTCCATTTTGGTTAATTCTCATTCAGTAATCTTTTTAGGTTAAAACAAAATCTATACTGATATGTCTGTTATTGTTTCAATATCATTTTATTTTGTTGATGGCAGAATGAATACTATTTTATTTTCTAACCTCGATTTTGGTTAGTTCTCATTCAGTAATCTTTTTAGTTTAAAACAAAATCTATACTGATATGTCTGTTATTGTTTCAATATCATTTTATTTTGTTGATGGCAGAATGAATACTATTTTTTTTTCTAACCTCCATTTTGGTTAATTCTCATGCAGTAATCTTTTTAGGTTAAAACAAAATCTATACTGATATGTCTGTTATTGTTTCAATATCATTTTATTTTGTTGATGGCAGAAGGAATACTATTTTATTTTCTAACCTCCATTTTGGTTAATTCTCATTCAGTAATCTTTTTAGGTTAAAACAAAATCTATACTCATATGTCTGTTATTTTTTCAATATCATTTTATTTTGTTGATGGCAGAATGAATACTGTTTTATTTTCTAACCTCCGTTTTGGTTAATTCTCATTCAGTAATCTTTTTAGGTTAAAACAAAATCTATACTGATATGTCTGTTATTGTTTCAATATCATTTTATTTTGTTGATGGCAGAATGAATACTATTTTATTTTCTAACGTCCAATTTGGTTAATTCTCATTCAGTAATCTTTTTAGGTTAAAACAAAATCTATACTGATGTGTCTGTTATTGTTTCAATATCATTTTATTTTGTTGATGGCAGAATGAATACTATTTTATTTTCTAACCTCCATTTTGGTTAATTCTCATTCAGTAATCTTTTTAGGTTAAAACAAGATCTATACTGATATGTCTGTTATTGTTTCAATATCATTTTAATTTTTTGATGGCTGAATGAATACTATTTTATTTTCTAACCTCCATTTTGGTTACTTCTCATTCAGTAATCTTTTTAGGTTAAAACAAAATCTATACTGATATGTTTGTTATTGTTTCAATATCATTTTATTTTGTTGATGCAGAATGAATACTATTTTATTTTCTAACCTCCATTTTGGTTAATTCTCATTCAGTAATCTTTTTAGGTTAAAACACAATCTATACTGATATGTCTGTTATTGTTTCAATATCATTTTATTTTGTTGATGGCAGAATGAATACTATTTTATTTTCTAAACTTTATTTTGGTTAATTCTCATTCAGTAATCTTTTTGGTTAAAATAAATCTATACTGATATGTCTGTTATTGTTTCAATATCATTTTATTTTGTTGATGTCAGAATGAATACTATTTTATTTTCTAACCTCCATTTTGGTTAATTCTCATTCAGTAATCTTTTTAGGTTAAAACAAATCTATACTGATATGTCTGTTATTGTTTCAATATCATTTTATTTTGTTGATGGCAGAATGAATACTATTTTATTTTCTAACCTCCGTTTTGGTTAATTCTCATTCAGTAATCTTTTTAGGTTAAAACAATATCTATACTGATATGTCTGTTATTGTTTCAATATCATTTTATTTTGTTGATGGCAGAATGAATACTATTTTATTTTCTAACCTCCATTTTGGTTAATTCTCATTCAGTAATCTTTTTAGGTTAAAACAAAATCTATACTGTTATGTCTGTTATTGTTTCAATATCATTTTATTTTGTTGATGGCAGAATGAATACTATTTTATTTTCTAACCTCCATTTTGGTTAATTCTCATTCAGTAATCTTTTTAGGTTAAAACAAAATCTATACTGATATGTCTGTTATTGTTTCAATATCATTTTATTTTGTTGATGGCAGAATGAATACTATTTTGTTTTCTAACCTCCATTTTGGTTAATTCTCATTCAGTAATCTTTTTAGGTTAAAACAAAATCTATACTGATATGTCTGTTATTGTTTCAATATCATTTTATTTTGTTGATGGCAGAATGAATACTATTTTATTTTCTAACCTTTATTTTGGTTAATTCTCATTCAGTAATCTTTTTGGTTAAAATAAATCTATACTGATATGTCTGTTATTGTTTCAATATCATTTTATTTCGTTGATGTCAGAATGAATACTATTTTATTTTCTAACCTCCATTTTGGTTAATTCTCATTCAGTAATCTTTTTAGGTTAAAACAAAATCTATACTGATATGTCCGTTATTGTTTCAATATCATTTTATTTTGTTGATGGCAGAATGAATACTATTTTATTTTCTATCCTCCGTTTTGGTTAATTCTCATTCAGTAATCTTTTTAGGTTAAAACAAAATCTATACTGATATGTCTGTTATTGTTTCAATATCATTTTATTTTGTTGATGGCAGAATGAATACTATTTTATTTTCTAACCTCCATTTTGGTTAATTCTCATTCAGTAATCTTTTTAGGTTAAAACAAAATCTATACTGATATGTCTGTTATTGTTTCAATATCATTTTATTTTGTTGATGGCAGAATGAATACTATTTTATTTTCTAACCTCCATTTTGGTTAATTCTCTTTCAGTAATCTTTTTAGGTTAAAACAAAATCTATACTGATATGTCTGTTATTGTTTCAATATCATTTTATTTTGTTGATGGCAGAATGAATACTATTTTATTTTCTAACCTCCATTTTGGTTAACTCTCAGTCAGTAATCTTTTTAGGTTAAAACAAAATCTATACTGATATGTCTGTTATTGTTTCAATATCATTTTATTTTGTTGATGTCAGAATGAATACTATTTTATTTTCTAACCTCCATTTTGGTTAATTCTCATTCAGTAATCTTTTTAGGTTAAAACAAAATCTATACTGATATGTCTGTTATTGTTTCAATATCATTTTATTTTGTTGATGGCAGAATGAATACTATTTTATTTTCTAACCTCCATTTTGGTTAATTCTCATTCAGTAATCTTTTTAGGTTAAAACAAAATCTATACTGATATATCTGTTATTGTTTCAATATCATTTTATTTTGTTGATGGCAGAATGAATACTATTTTATTTTCTAACCTCCATTTTGGTTAATTCTCATTCAGTAATCTTTTTAGGTTAAAACAAAATCTATACTGATATGTCTGTTATTGTTTCAATATCATTTTATTTTGTTGATGGCAGAATGAATACTATTTTATTTTCTAACCTCCATTTTGGTTAATTCTCATTCAGTAATCTTTTTAGGTTAAAACAAAATCTATACTGATATGTCTGTTTTTGTTTCAATATCATTTTATTTTGTTGATGGCAGAATGAATACTATTTTATTTTCTAACCTCCATTTTGGTTAATTCTCATTCAGTAATCTTTTTAGGTTAAAACAAAATCTATACTGATATGTCTGTTATTGTTTCAATATCATTTTATTTTGTTGATGGCAGAATGAATACTATTTTGTTTTCTAACCTCCATTTTGATTAATTCTCATTCAGTAATCTTTTTAGGTTAAAACAAAATCTATACTGATATGTCTGTTATTGTTTCAATATCATTTTATTTTGTTGATGGCAGAATGAATACTATTTTATTTTCTAACCTTTATTTTGGTTAATTCTCATTCAGTAATCTTTTTGGTTAAAATAAATCTATACTGATATGTCTGTTATTGTTTCAATATCATTTTATTTTGTTGATGTCAGAATGAATACTATTTTATTTTCTAACCTCCATTTTGGTTAATTCTCATTCAGTAATCTTTTTAGGTTAAAGCAAAATCTATACTGATATGTCTGTTATTGTTTCAATATCATTTTATTTTGTTGATGGCAGAATGAATACTATTTTATTTTCTAACCTCCATTTTGGTTAATTCTCATTCAGTAATCTTTTTAGGTTAAAACAAAATCTATACTGATATGTCTGTTATTGTTTCAATATCATTTTATTTTGTTGATGGCAGAATGAATACTATTTTATTTTCTAACCTCCGTTTTGGTTAATTCTCATTCAGTAATCTTTTTAGGTTAAAACAAAATCTATACTGATATGTCTGTTATTGTTTCAATATCATTTTATTTTGTTGATGGCAGAATGAATACTATTTTATTTTCTAACCTCCATTTTGGTTAATTCTCATTCAGTAATCTTTTTAGGTTAAAACAAAATCTATACTGATATGTCTGTTATTGTTTCAATATCATTTTATTTTGTTGATGGCAGAATGAATACTATTTTATTTTCTAACCTCCATTTTGGTTAGTTCTCATTCAGTAATCTTTTTAGTTTAAAACAAAATCTATACTGATATGTCTGTTATTGTTTCAATATCATTTTATTTTGTTGATGGCAGAATGAATACTATTTTATTTTCTAACCTCCATTTTGGTTAATTCTCTTTCAGTAATCTTTTTAGGTTAAAACAAAATCTATACTGATATGTCTGTTATTGTTTCAATATCATTTTATTTTGTTGATGGCAGAATGAATACTATTTTATTTTCTAACCTCCATTTTGGTTAATTCTCATTCAGTAATCTTTTTAGGTTAAAACAAAATCTATACTGATATGTCTGTTATTGTTTCAATATCATTTTATTTTGTTGATGTCAGAATGAATACTATTTTATTTTCTAACCTCCATTTTGGTTAATTCTCATTCAGTAATCTTTTTAGGTTAAAACAAAATCTATACTGATATGTCTGTTATTGTTTCAATATCATTTTATTTTGTTGATGGCAGAATGAATACTATTTTATTTTCTAACCTCCATTTTGGTTAATTCTCATTCAGTAATCTTTTTAGGTTAAAACCAAATCTATACTGATATATCTGTTATTGTTTCAATATCATTTTATTTTGTTGATGGCAGAATGAATACTATTTTATTTTCTAACCTCCATTTTGGTTAATTCTCATTCAGTAATCTTTTTAGGTTAAAACAAAATCTATACTGATATGTCTGTTATTGTTTCAATATCATTTTATTTTGTTGATGGCAGAATGAATACTATTTTATTTTCTAACCTCCATTTTGGTTAATTCTCATTCAGTAATCTTTTTAGGTTAAAACAAAATCTATACTGATATGTCTGTTTTTGTTTCAATATCATTTTATTTTGTTGATTGCAGAATGAATACTATTTTATTTTCTAACCTCCATTTTGGTTAATTCTCATTCAGTAATCTTTTTAGGTTAAAACAAAATCTATACTGATATGTCTGTTATTGTTTCAATATCATTTTATTTTGTTGATGGCAGAATGAATACTATTTTGTTTTCTAACCTCCATTTTGATTAATTCTCATTCAGTAATCTTTTTAGGTTAAAACAAAATCTATACTGATATGTCTGTTATTGTTTCAATATCATTTTATTTTGTTGATGGCAGAATGAATACTATTTTATTTTCTAACCTTTATTTTGGTTAATTCTCATTCAGTAATCTTTTTGGTTAAAATAAATCTATACTGATATGTCTGTTATTGTTTCAATATCATTTTATTTTGTTGATGTCAGAATGAATACTATTTTATTTTCTAACCTCCATTTTGGTTAATTCTCATTCAGTAATCTTTTTAGGTTAAAACAAAATCTATACTGATATGTCTGTTATTGTTTCAATATCATTTTATTTTGTTGATGGCAGAATGAATACTATTTTATTTTCTAACCTTTATTTTGGTTAATTCTCATTCAGTAATCTTTTTGGTTAAAATAAATCTATACTGATATGTCTGTTATTGTTTCAATATCATTTTATTTTGTTGATGTCAGAATGAATACTATTTTATTTTCTAACCTCCATTTTGGTTAATTCTCATTCAGTAATCTTTTTAGGTTAAAGCAAAATCTATACTGATATGTCTGTTATTGTTTCAATATCATTTTATTTTGTTGATGGCAGAATGAATACTATTTTATTTTCTAACCTCCATTTTGGTTAATTCTCATTCAGTAATCTTTTTAGGTTAAAACAAAATCTATACTGATATGTCTGTTATTGTTTCAATATCATTTTATTTTGTTGATGGCAGAATGAATACTATTTTATTTTCTAACCTCCGTTTTGGTTAATTCTCATTCAGTAATCTTTTTAGGTTAAAACAAAATCTATACTGATATGTCTGTTATTGTTTCAATATCATTTTATTTTGTTGATGGCAGAATGAATACTATTTTATTTTCTAACCTCCATTTTGGTTAATTCTCATTCAGTAATCTTTTTAGGTTAAAACAAAATCTATACTGATATGTCTGTTATTGTTTCAATATCATTTTATTTTGTTGATGGCAGAATGAATACTATTTTATTTTCTAACCTCCATTTTGGTTAGTTCTCATTCAGTAATCTTTTTAGTTTAAAACAAAATCTATACTGATATGTCTGTTATTGTTTCAATATCATTTTATTTTGTTGATGGCAGAATGAATACTATTTTATTTTCTAACCTCCATTTTGGTTAATTCTCTTTCAGTAATCTTTTTAGGTTAAAACAAAATCTATACTGATATGTCTGTTATTGTTTCAATATCATTTTATTTTGTTGATGGCAGAATGAATACTATTTTATTTTCTAACCTCCATTTTGGTTAATTCTCATTCAGTAATCTTTTTAGGTTAAAACAAAATCTATACTGATATGTCTGTTATTGTTTCAATATCATTTTATTTTGTTGATGTCAGAATGAATACTATTTTATTTTCTAACCTCCATTTTGGTTAATTCTCATTCAGTAATCTTTTTAGGTTAAAACAAAATCTATACTGATATGTCTGTTATTGTTTCAATATCATTTTATTTTGTTGATGGCAGAATGAATACTATTTTATTTTCTAACCTCCATTTTGGTTAATTCTCATTCAGTAATCTTTTTAGGTTAAAACCAAATCTATACTGATATATCTGTTATTGTTTCAATATCATTTTATTTTGTTGATGGCAGAATGAATACTATTTTATTTTCTAACCTCCATTTTGGTTAATTCTCATTCAGTAATCTTTTTAGGTTAAAACAAAATCTATACTGATATGTCTGTTATTGTTTCAATATCATTTTATTTTGTTGATGGCAGAATGAATACTATTTTATTTTCTAACCTCCATTTTGGTTAATTCTCATTCAGTAATCTTTTTAGGTTAAAACAAAATCTATACTGATATGTCTGTTTTTGTTTCAATATCATTTTATTTTGTTGATTGCAGAATGAATACTATTTTATTTTCTAACCTCCATTTTGGTTAATTCTCATTCAGTAATCTTTTTAGGTTAAAACAAAATCTATACTGATATGTCTGTTATTGTTTCAATATCATTTTATTTTGTTGATGGCAGAATGAATACTATTTTGTTTTCTAACCTCCATTTTGATTAATTCTCATTCAGTAATCTTTTTAGGTTAAAACAAAATCTATACTGATATGTCTGTTATTGTTTCAATATCATTTTATTTTGTTGATGGCAGAATGAATACTATTTTATTTTCTAACCTTTATTTTGGTTAATTCTCATTCAGTAATCTTTTTGGTTAAAATAAATCTATACTGATATGTCTGTTATTGTTTCAATATCATTTTATTTTGTTGATGTCAGAATGAATACTATTTTATTTTCTAACCTCCATTTTGGTTAATTCTCATTCAGTAATCTTTTTAGGTTAAAACAAAATCTATACTGATATGTCTGTTATTGTTTCAATATCATTTTATTTTGTTGATGGCAGAATGAATACTATTTTATTTTCTAACCTCCATTTTGGTTAATTCTCATTCAGTAATCTTTTTAGGTTAAAACAAAATCTATACTGATATGTCTGTTATTGTTTCAATATCATTTTATTTTGTTGATGGCAGAATGAATACTATTTTATTTTCTAACCTCCGTTTTGGTTAATTCTCATTCAGTAATCTTTTTAGGTTAAAACAAAATCTATACTGATATGTCTGTTATTGTTTCAATATCATTTTATTTTGTTGATGGCAGAATGAATACTATTTTATTTTCTAACCTCCATTTTGGTTAATTCTCATTCAGTAATCTTTTTAGGTTAAAACAAAATCTATACTGATATGTCTGTTATTGTTTCAATATCATTTTATTTTGTTGATGGCAGAATGAATACTATTTTATTTTCTAACCTCCATTTTGGTTAATTCTCTTTCAGTAATCTTTTTAGGTTAAAACAAAATCTATACTGATATGTCTGTTATTGTTTCAATATCATTTTATTTTGTTGATGGCAGAATGAATACTATTTTATTTTCTAACATCCATTTTGGTTAATTCTCATTCAGTAAACTTTTTAGGTTAAAACAAAATCTATACTGATATGTCTGTTATTGTTTCAATATCATTTTATTTTGTTGATGGCAGAATGAATACTATTTTATTTTCTAACCTCCATTTTGGTTAGTTCTCATTCAGTAATCTTTTTAGTTTAAAACAAAATCTATACTGATATGTCTGTTATTGTTTCAATATCATTTTATTTTGTTGATGGCAGAATGAATACTATTTTATTTTCTAACCTCCATTTTGGTTAATTCTCATTCAGTAATCTTTTTAGGTTAAAACAAAATCTATACTGATATGTCTGTTATTGTTTCAATATCATTTTATTTTGTTGATGGCAGAATGAATACTATTTTATTTTCTAACCTCCATTTTGGTTAATTCTCATTCAGTAATCTTTTTAGGTTAAAACAAAATCTATACTGATATGTCTGTTATTGTTTCAATATCATTTTATTTTGTTGATGGCAGAATGAATACTATTTTATATTCTAACCTCCATTTCGGTTAATTCTCATTCAGTAATCTTTTTAGGTTAAAACAAAATCTATACTGATATGTCTGTTATTGTTTCAATATCATTTTATTTTGTTGATGGCAGAATGAATACTATTTTATTTTCTAACCTTTATTTTGGTTAATTCTCATTCAGTAATCTTTTTAGGTTAAAATAAATCTATACTGATATGTCTGTTATTGTTTCAATATCATTTTATTTTGTTCATGTCAGAATGAAAAGTATTTTATTTTCTAACCTCCATTTTGGTTAATTCTCATTCAGTAATCATTTTAGGTTAAAACAAAATCTATACTGATATGTCTGTTATTGTTTCAATATCATTTTATTTTGTTGATGGCAGAATGAATACTATTTTATTTTCTAACCTCCATTTTGGTTAATTCTCATTCGGTAATCTTTTTAGGTTAAAACAAAATCTATACTGATATGTCTGTTATTGTTTCAATATCATTTTATTTTGTTGATGGCAGAATGAATACTATTTTATTTTCTAACCTCCATTTTGGTTAATTCTCATTCAGTAATCTTTTTAGGTTAAAACAAAATCTATACTGATATGTCTGTTATTGTTTCAATATCATTTTATTTTGTTGATGGCAGAATGAATACTATTTTATTTTCTAACCTCCATTTTGGTTAATTCTCATTCAGTAATCTTTTTAGGTTAAAACAAAATCTATATTGATATGTCTGTTATTGTTTCAATATCATTTTATTTTGTTGATGGCAGAATGAATACTATTTTATTTTCTAACCTCCATTTTAGTTAATTCTCATTCAGTAATCTTTTTAGGTTAAAACAAAATCTATACTTATGTGTCTGTTATTGTTTCAATATCATTTTATTTTGTTGATGGCAGAATGAATACTATTTTATTTTCTAACCTCCATTTTGGTTAATTCTCATTCAGTAATCTTTTTAGGTTAAAACAAAATCTATACTGATATGTCTGTTATTGTTTCAATATCATTTTATTTTGTTGATGGCAGAATGAATACTATTTTATTTTCTAACCTCCATTTTGGTTAATTCTCATTCAGTAATCTTTTTAGGTTAAAACAAAATCTATACTGATATGTCTGTTATTCTTTCAATATCATTTTATTTTGTTGATGGCAGAATGAATACTATTTTATTTTCTAACCACCATTTTGGTTAATTCTCTTTCAGTAATCTTTTTAGGTTAAAACAAAATCTATACTGATATGTCTGTTATTGTTTCAATATCATTTTATTTTGTTGATGGCAGAATGAATACTATTTTATTTTCTAACCTCCATTTTGGTTAATTCTCATTCAGTAATCTTTTTAGGTTAAAACAAAATCTATACTGATATGTCTGTAATTGTTTCAATATCATTTTATTTTGTTGATGGCAGAATGAATACTATTTTATTTTCTAACCTCCGTTTTGGTTACTTCTCATTCAGTAATCTTTTTAGGTTAGAACAAAATCTATACTGATATGTCTGTTATTGTTTCAATATCATTTTATTTTGTTGATGGCAGAATGAATACTATTTTATTTTCTAACCTCCATTTTGGTTAATTCTCATTCAGTAATCTTTTTAGGTTAAAACAAAATCTATACTGATATGTCTGTTATTGTTTCAATATCATTTTATTTTGTTGATGGCAGAATGAATACTATTTTATTTTCTAACCACCATTTTGGTTAATTCTCTTTCAGTAATCTTTTTAGGTTAAAACAAAATCTATACTGATATGTCTGTTATTGTTTCAATATCATTTTATTTTGTTGATGGCAGAATGAATACTATTTTATTTTCTAACCTCCATTTTGGTTAATTCTCATTCAGTAATCTTTTTAGGTTAAAACAAAATCTATATTGATATGTCTGTTATTGTTTCAATATCATTTTATTTTGTTGATGGCAGAATGAATACTATTTTATTTTCTAACCTCCATTTTAGTTAATTCTCATTCAGTAATCTTTTTAGGTTAAAACAAAATCTATACTTATGTGTCTGTTATTGTTTCAATATCATTTTATTTTGTTGATGGCAGAATGAATACTATTTTATTTTCTAACCTCCATTTTGGTTAATTCTCATTCAGTAATCTTTTTAGGTTAAAACAAAATCTATACTGATATGTCTGTTATTGTTTCAATATCATTTTATTTTGTTGATGGCAGAATGAATACTATTTTATTTTCTAACCTCCATTTTGGTTAATTCTCATTCAGTAATCTTTTTAGGTTAAAACAAAATCTATACTGATATGTCTGTTATTGTTTCAATATCATTTTATTTTGTTGATGGCAGAATAAATACTATTTTATTTTCTAACCACCATTTTGGTTAATTCTCTTTCAGTAATCTTTTTCGGTTAAAACAAAATCTATACTGATATATCTGTTATTGTTTCAATATCATTTTATTTTGTTGATGGCAGAATGAATACTATTTTATTTTCTAACCACCATTTTGGTTAATTCTCTTTCAGTAATCTTTTTAGGTTAAAACAAAATCTATACTGATATGTCTGTTATTGTTTCAATATCATTTTATTTTGTTGATGGCAGAATGAATACTATTTTATTTTCTAACCTCCATTTTGGTTAATTCTCATTCAGTAATCTTTTTAGGTTAAAACAAAATCTATACTGATATGTCTGTTATTGTTTCAATATCATTTTATTTTGTTGATGGCAGAATGAATACTATTTTATTTTCTAACCTCCATTTTGGTTAGTTCTCATTCAGTAATCTTTTTAGTTTAAAACAAAATCTATACTGATATGTCTGTTATTGTTTCAATATCATTTTATTTTGTTGATGGCAGAATGAATACTATTTTATTTTCTAACCTCCATTTTGGTTAATTCTCATTCAGTAATCTTTTTAGGTTAAAACAAAATCTATACTGATATGTCTGTTATTGTTTCAATATCATTTTATTTTGTTGATGGCAGAATGAATACTATTTTATTTTCTAACCTCCATTTTAGTTAATTCTCATTCAGTAATCTTTTTAGGTTAAAACAAAATCTATACTGATATGTCTGTTATTGTTTCAATATCATTTTATTTTGTTGATGGCAGAATGAATACTATTTTATTTTCTAACCTCCATTTTGGTTAATTCTCATTCAGTAATCTTTTTAGGTTAAAACAAAATCTATACTGATATGTCTGTTATTGTTTCAATATCATTTTATTTTGTTGATGGCAGAATGAATACTATTTTATTTTCTAACCTCCATTTTGGTTAATTCTCATTCAGTAATCTTTTTAGGTTAAAACAAAATCTATACTGATATGTCTGTTATTGTTTCAATATCATTTTATTTTGTTGATGGCAGAATGAATACTATTTTATTTTCTAACCTCCGTTTTGGTTAATTCTCATTCAGTAATCTTTTTAGGTTAAAACAAAATCTATACTGATATGTCTGTTATTGTTTCAATATCATTTTATTTTGTTGATGGCAGAATGAATACTATTTTATTTTCTAACCTCCATTTTGGTTACTTCTCATTCAGTAATCTTTTTAGGTTAAAACAAAATCTATACTGATATGTCTGTTATTGTTTCAATATCATTTTATTATGTTGATGGCAGATTGAATAATATTTTATTTTCTAACCTCCATTTTGGTTAATTCTCTTTCAGTAATGTTTTAAGTTAAAACAAAATCTATACTGATATGTCTGTTATTGTTTCAATATCATTTTATTTTGTTGATGGCAGAATGAATACTATTTTATTTTCTAACCTCCATTTTGGTTAATTCTCATTCCGTAATCTTTTTAGGTTAAAACAAATCTATACTGATATGTCTGTTATTTTTTCAATATCATTTTATTTTGTTGATGGCAGAATGAATACTATTTTATTTTCTAACCTCCATTTTGGTTACTTCTCATTCAGTAATCTTTTTAGTTTAAAACAAAATCTATACTGATATGTCTGTTATTGTTTCAATATCATTTTATTTTGTTGATGGCAGAATGAATACTATTTTATTTTCTAACCTCCATTTTGGTTAATTCTCATTCAGTAATCTTTTTAGGTTAAAACAAAATCTATACTGATATGTCTGTTATTGTTTCAATATCATTTTATTTTGTTGATGGCAGAATGAATACTATTTTATTTTCTAACCTCCATTTTGGTTAATTCTCATTCAGTAATCTTTTTAGGTTAAAACAAAATCTATACTGATATGTCTGTTATTGTTTCAATATCATTTTAATTTGTTGATGGCAGAATGAATACTATTTTATTTTCTAACCTCCATTTTGGTTAATTCTCATTCAGTAATCTTTTTAGGTTAAAACAAAATCTATACTGATATGTCTGTTATTGTTTCAATATCATTTTATTTTGTTGATGGCAGAATGAATACTATTTTATTTTCTAACCTCCATTTTGGTTAATTCTCATTCAGTAATCTTTTTAGGTTAAAATAAATCTATGCTGATATGTCTGTTATTGTTTCAATATCATTTTATTTTGTTGATGTCAGAATGAATACTATTTTATTTTCTAACCTCCATTTTGGTTAATTCTCATTCAGTAATCTTTTTAGGTTAAAACAAAATCTATACTGATATGTCTGTTATTGTTTCAATATCATTTTATTTTGTTGATGGCAGAATGAATACTATTTTATTTTCTAACCTCCATTTTGGTTAATTCTCATTCGGTAATCTTTTTAGGTTAAGAGAAAATCTATACTGATATGTCTGTTATTGTTTCAATATCATTTTATTTTGTTGATGGCAGAATGTATACTATTTTATTTTCTAACGTCCGTTTTGGTTAATTCTCATTCAGTAATCTTTTTAGGTTAAAACAAAATCTATACTGATATGTCTGTTATTGTTTCAATATCATTTTATTTTGTTGATGGCAGAATGAAAACTATTTTATTTTCTAACCTCCATTTTGGTTAATTCTCATTCAGTAATCTTTTTAGGTTAAAACAAAATCTATACTGATATGTCTGTTATTGTTTCAATATCATTTTATTTTGTTGATGGCAGAATGAATACTATTTTATTTTCTAACCTCCATTTTGGTTAATTCTCTTTCAGTAATCTTTTTAGGATTAAAACAAAATCTATACTGATATGTCTGTTATTGTTTCAATATCATTTTATTTTGTTGATGGCAGAATGAATACTATTTTATTTTCTAACCTCCATTTTGGTTAATTCTCATTCAGTAATCTTTTTAGGTTAAAACAAAATCTATACTGATATGTCTGTTATTGTTTCAATATCATTTTATTTTGTTGATGGCAGAATGAATACTATTTTATTTTCTAACCTCCATTTTGGTTAGTTCTCATTCAGTAATCTTTTTAGTTTAAAACAAAATCTATACTGATATGTCTGTTATTGTTTCAATATCATTTTATTTTGTTGATGGCAGAATGAATACTATTTTATTTTCTAACCTCCATTTTGGTTAATTCTCATTCAGTAATCTTTTTAGGTTAAAACAAAATCTATACTGATATGTCTGTTATTGTTTCAATATCATTTTATTTTGTTGATGGCAGAATGAATACTATTTTATTTTCTAACCTCCGTTTTGGTTAATTGTCATTCAGTAATCTTTTTACATTAAAACAGTATCTATACTGATATATCTGGCATTGTTTCAATATATTTGTATTTTGTTGATGGTATAAAGATTACTATTTTATTTTCTACCCTCTGTTTTGTTTAATTCTCATTCAGTTATGTTTTTAGGTTAAAACAATATCTATACTGATATGTCTGTGATCGTTTCAATATATTTGTATTTTGTTGATAGGATAATGATTACTATTTCATATTCCAAACTCTGTTCTGGTTAATTCAGATTCAGTAATTGTTTTAGCTTACAACAATATCTATACTGATATGCCTGTTATTGTTTCAATATATTTGTATTTTGTTGATGGCATAAAGATTTTCTATTTCATATTTCAAACTCTGTTTTGGTTAATTCAAATTCAGTAATCTTTTTAGGTTAAAACAATATCTATACTGATATGTTTGTTATTGTTTCAATATGTTTGTATTTTGTTGATGGCATAAAGATTACTATTTTATATTCTAACCTCCATTTTGGTTAATTCTCATTCAGTAATCTTTTTAGGTTAAAACAAAATCTATACTGATATGTCTGTTATTGTTTCAATATCATTTTATTTTGTTGATGGCAGAATGAATACTATTTTATTTTCTAACCTCCATTTTGGTTAATTCTCATTCAGTAATCTTTTTAGGTTAAAACAAAATCTATACTGATATGTCTGTTATTGTTTCAATATCATTTTATTTTGTTGATGGCAGAATGAATACTATTTTATTTTCTAACCTCCATTTTGGTTAATTCTCATTCAGTAATCTTTTTAGGTTAAAACAAAATCTATACTGATATGTCTGTTATTGTTTCAATATCATTTTATTTTGTTGATGGCAGAATGAATACTATTTTATTTTCTAACCTCCATTTTGGTTAATTCTCATTCAGTAATCTTTTTAGGTTAAAACAAAATCTATACTGATATGTCTGTTATTGTTTCAATATCATTTTATTTTGTTGATGGCTGAATGAATACTATTTTATTTTTTAACCTCCATTTTGGTTAATTCTCATTCAGTAATCTTTTTAGGTTAAAACAAAATCTATACTGATATGTCTGTTATTGTTTCAATATCATTTTATTTTGTTGATGGCAGAATGAATACTATTTTATTTTCTAACCTCCATTTTGGTTAATTCTCATTCAGTAATCTTTTTAGGTTAAAACAAAATCTATACTGATATGTCTGTTATTGTTTCAATATCATTTTATTTTGTTGATGGCAGAATGAATACTATTTTATTTTCTAACCTCCATTTTGGTTAATTCTCATTCAGTAATCTTTTTAGGTTAAAACAAAATCTATACTGATATGTCTGTTATTGTTTCAATATCATTTTATTTTGTTGATGGCAGAATGAATACTATTTTATTTTCTAAACTTTATTTTGGTTAATTCTCATTCAGTAATCTTTTTAGGTTAAAATAAATCTATACTGATATGTCTGTTATTGTTTCAATATCATTTTATTTTGTTGATGGCAGAATGAATACTGTTTTATTTTCTAACCTCCATTTTGGTTAATTGTCATTCAGTAATCTTTTTAGGTTAAAACAAAATCTATACTGATATGTCTGTTATTGTTTCAATATCATTTTATTTTGTTGATGGCAGAATGAATACTATTTTATTTTCTAACCTCCATTTTGGTTAATTCTCATTCAGTAATCTTTTTAGGTTAAAACAAAATCTATACTGATATGTCTGTTATTATTTCAATATCATTTTATTTTTTGTTGATGGCAGAATGAATACTATTTTATTTTCTAACCTCCATTTTATTAATTCTCATTCAGTAATCTTTTTAGGTTAAAACAAAATCTATACTGATATGTCTGTTATTGTTTCAATATCATTTTATTTTATTGATGGCAGAATGAATACTATTTTATTTTCTAACCTCATTTTGGTTAATTCTCATTCAGTAATCTTTTTAGGTTAAAACAAAATCTATACTGATATGTCTGTTATTGTTTCAATATCATTTATTTTGTTGATGGCAGAATGAATACTATTTTATTTTCTAACTTCCATTTTGGTTAATTCTCATTCAGTAATCTTTTTAGGTTAAAACAAAATCTATACTGATATGTATTGTTGTTTCAATATCATTTATTTTGTTGATGGCAGAATGAATACTATTTTGTTTCTAACCTCCATTTTGGTTAATTCTCATTCAGTAATCTTTTTAGTTTAAAACAAAATCTATACTGATATGTCTGTTATTGTTTCAATATCATTTTATTTTGTTGATGGCAGAATGAATACTATTTTATTTTCTAAACTTTATTTTGGTTAATTCTCATTCAGTAATCTTTTTAGGTTAAATTAAATCTATACTGATATGTCTGTTATTGTTTCAATATCATTTTACTTTATTGATGTGCAGAATGAATACTGTTTTATTTTCTAACCTCCATTTTGGTTAATTCTCATTCAGTAATCTTTTTAGGTTAAAACAAAATCTATACTGATATGTCTGTTATTGTTTCAATATCATTTTATTTTGTTGATGGCAGAATGAATACTATTTCTAACCTCCATTTTGGTTAATTCTCATTCAGTAATCTTTTTAGGTTAAAACAAAATCTATACTGATATGTCTGTTATTGTTTCAATATCATTTATTTTATTGATGGCAGAGCGAATACTATTTTATTTTCTAACCTCCATTTTGGTTAATTCTCATTCAGTAATCTTTTTAGGTTAAAACAAAATCTATACTGATATATCTGTTATTGTTTCAATATCATTTTATTTTGTTGATGGCAGAATGAATACTATTTTATTTTCTAACCTCCATTTTTGGTTAATTCTCATTCAGTAATCTTTTTAGGTTAAAACAAAATCTATACTGATATGTCTGTTATTGTTTCAATATCATTTATTTTGTTGATGTCAGAATGAATACTATTTTATTTTCTAACTTCCATTTTGGTTAATTCTCATTCAGTAATCTTTTTAGGTTAAAACAAAATCTATACTGATATGTCTGTTATTGTTTCAATATCATTTTATTTTGTTGATGGCAGAATGAATACTATTTTATTTTCTAACCTCCATTTTGGTTAATTCTCATTCAGTAATCTTTTTAGGTTAAAACAAAATCTATACTGATATGTCTGTTATTGTTTCAATATCATTTTATTTTATTGTTGGCAGAATGAATACTATTTTATTTTCTAACCTCCATTTTGGTTAATTCTCATTCAGTAATCTTTTTAGGTTAAAACAAAATCCATACTGATATGTCTGTTATTGTTTCAATATCATTTTATTTTGTTGATGGCAGAATGAATACTATTTTATTTTCTAACCTCCATTTTGGTTAATTCTCATTCAGTAATCTTTTTAGGTTAAAACAAAATCTATACTGATATGTCTGTTATTGTTTCAATATCATTTTATTTTGTTGATGGCAGAATGAATACTATTTTATTTTCTAACCTCCATTTTAGTTAATTCTCATTCAGTAATCTTTTTAGGTCAAAACAAAATCTATACTGATATGTCTGTTATTGTTTCAATATCATTTTATTTTGTTGATGTCAGAATGAATACTATTTTATTTTCTAACCTCCATTTTGGTTAATTCTCATTCAGTAATCTTTTTAGGTTAAAACAAAATCTATACTGATATGTCTGTTATTGTTTCAATATCATTTTATTTTGTTGATGGCAGAATGAATACTATTTTATTTTCTAACCTCCATTTTGGTTAATTCTCATTCAGTAATCTTTTTACGTTAAAACAGTATCTATACTGATATATCTGGCATTGTTTCAATATATTTTATTTTGTTGATGGTATAAAGATTACTATTTTATTTTCTACCCTCTGTTTTGTTTAATTCTCATTCAGTTATGTTTTTAGGTTAAAACAATATCTCTACTGATATGTCTGTGATCGTTTCAATATATTTGTATTTTGTTGATAGGATAATGATTACTATTTCATATTCCAAACTCTGTTCTGGTTAATTCAGATTCAGTAATTGTTTTAGCTTACAACAATATCTATACTGATATGCCTGTTATCGTTTCAATATATTTGTATTTTGTTGATGGCATAAAGATTTTCTATTTCATATTCCAAACTCTGTTTTGGTTAATTCAAATTCAGTAATCTTTTTAGGTTAAAACAATATCTATACTGATATGTTTGTTATCGTTTCAATATATTTGTATTTTGTTGATGGCATAAAGATTACTATTTTATTTTCTAACCTCCGTTTTGGTTAATTCTTATTCAGTTATGTTTTTAGGTTACAACAATTATATCCAAATAACCTCAAGTTAGAAAAAAGAAGAAACTTTTGGAAATTATGACATGGCCGTCCCAATCTCATAACCATTTTATCATTGAAATAGTCATGGATTCCGAAGAGAATGTTCAAAGAGTGTGAGTGAACATGTTAAATGCATGGGAGTGTCTCTTATCCATTTTCTTTCAAGAAATCGTTGAATTGAATGCCAAGAATTTTTAAAGCTGTTATTAATGCAAGTAAATATTTTTATTGCTGAAGTTTTATAAGTTTTAACTTTAACTTTTAAAATATGAAGAAAAATATATCATTTTAAGTTGCATTTTTCAAGAAATAAAGGGTTTCTTTAGCTTTTTATTTATATATATATACTTCAAAAATTCAGTTTCTGACAAAAGTGATATTTGTCAGTGATGTAATGAATATGCATACACTTTGGTTTTCCCTCACAGTAATGTGATTGGCTGGTGTCAGCCATAAACACAGACGAAGGCGAAAACGCATAGAGGTCTAACGCTATTGGTCAACTACCACTAGAGGTCTACGTCCATAGGTCTACGATTATTAGTCTACGTCTATTGCCTTCGCCTACGTCTCAGGATACTGAATACGACGAGTACCGTGCATTACGTCTACTTACTAGATTGACATCCCCGGTTGCATTTGCCTAAACCGCTTAACTACCTCGAATTATATATATATATATATATATCTTTCCGGGACATATCAGCGGAGAAGGCATTTGGTGTCAGTCAAAATGAACGGCTAAATTATGAAAATGTTCAATCAGTCAGTGAAGTGCCAGATGCTTGGGCGATCATGTCTCGAAAGAGACATGACTGACTGGCCAGAAGATTTCCCCACAGTAGGTTGACAATAATTTCTGTGATAGACTGTTTGTAACCACAGGCTCTAGAACCGAATCAATCCTGTTATTTAATCCATAGATGGGGAGAAGAGTAATACCTTTTCCAAAGGTATTTGCATGTAAGGAAATATAACTAATTCAACCTGGAATTCAAACTCGGCTCCCACATTTCTCATTCGGAACCGATATCCACTGAACCACAATGAACATCTCTACAATTCTCTAAAACTAAAATGCACGGCAATCTAAACTTATTTAGAAATGGAACTTTGTCTCTCTGTGTGTGCGTGTGTGTGTGTGTGTATCCGTTACCTATAGACTCCGAAACGGCTGAACCGATTTTTTTGAAAATTTACACAGTTGTACTATAAGCGTCTGCGAGTGTTCTTAGCTAGGTTTTGTGTCGAGGTACCCTCGATAAATATCGATAATCGATAATCAAAAAAATCTGGTTATAGAAGGAATGGTCCGATTTTAATCAAATTTGATACACTCATAGAAAAGACAAAAGAAACGATATTCAGAAGTTTCAAGGTTGCAGTTCTTACAATAGTGCAAAAAATTTGATATCGATACCAGGAAATCAAAATTTGACTTACATCCATTCATTTTTCTTTCAGTCTACGGTTTTAACTGGAAACAACTATTGTTTTTTAGTCTTTCGTGCCAACGTCCAAAGAGTCTGAGCTCCAGGACCATGGATTAGTTTTAAAGCTTTCATTACACCCGAGAAACGCCGGGTCATACTGCTAGCTTTAAATATTTGAAAACACCGACCTTTATGCTACCACAGTTTTTACCAAAATGTTTTCATCAGGCAGTACGTCTTCCCCACTATTTGCCAATGAAACATCTGGATTGATAAAAATCATTTGGGCAGAAATCGGGATAGCATAAAGGTAGGCGTTTCAAATATTTTATATATGCTATTTCTTTAATTAATACGCACAAATTATCTAAGCATAATTTGTGGTTTGCATTCTGTCTATCTGTCGTGGGAACGCTGTTTTTCTTTTTTTATATTTCTCTTCGAATCTATCTGAATTTGTCAAGGCAGTGAATGTTGGACAATATCTTCGAAAATGAAGGAAAAACTTGATGCAGCTGAAATGTGGTTCTACAGAAGGATGATGCGGATACCATGGACCGAGCATGTGAGCAATGACCAAGTTTTGGAAAGGTTGAAGACGAAAAGCAAATTAATACTGAGCATCAGGAAGAGACAACTAAAGTTCCTGGGATATGCAATGAAGAAGGAGAGCTTGGAGAACCTGATACTAACAGGCCAGATAGAGGGCAAAAAGAAACAGAGGAAAGCAGCGGATAACATATTAGAAGAACTTGATCTGGTGGATGACGGAACGAGGGTTGCGTAGTGGAAAAGAAGAAAGCGTCATTTTGTGGCCATGCTAGTTTCTATACATTTACATTATAGATTTATGGGCTTGAGCAGGTAGATGATGGAACGAGTGTTGCATGGTGTAACAAGAGAAAGCGCGCCAAGAGCCACCAGGGATAGGGAAACGTGGAAAGCCATGATCGCTTACGTCCTGAAATGACATTGCACATAGAATATATATACCAACTGTTTATAAGAAATTACAATGTGGATATAAAATGGGGGATCAAATCTATATTACAGATAATATATAAACTGCTCCCTCATTTTGTGGCTATACTAGTTTCTATATATTTATATTCTAGATTTATGGGCTTCAGCTAGTGGTTGACAGAACGTTGCGTGGTGTAACAGGTGAAAGTATGCTAAGATCCACCAAGGACAGGAAGACGTGGAAATCCATGATCGCCTACGTCCTGAAAGGTTACAGCACATAGAAGAAGAAGAAGAAGAAGAAGAAGAAGAAGAAGAAGAAGAAGAAGAATTTGTTCGATTCTTCGTCGCCAGTTGTCGTGGACTCGGTTAAGACGTCCAGCAAGAAATAATACAACAACAACCAAAATAGGAAATAACGATATATATATATATATATCGAACAGTCGTCGTTGGAGTGTCTGTCAGTCTGTCTCGGTGCCCCTTCGCCGCTCCCTGACAACGACTCCTGGTCCCCGCCGCCGCTCGCTGCTCGTCTACCACCGGGCTTTGATCGGGCTATTCGCGTGTCGCCGCCTTGCACCCGCTGCAGCTTGTCTACCACTTGGCTTAGCAGCGGGTCGTTCGCGCGAAAAAGTATCGTTGCTTTAGGCTACTGCTGCTACCGTTACGACAGCTGACTCTCTAGCTAGCCGACCGCCATCGTTTCGTATCTTCTTCTTCGGGATTTGCTTGCTTTCGTACCAGGGGCTGGGAGGAAAGGTTTTTATATCGCGATCGACAGCGCATCTCGTCTCTCCTTCGGCATCACCTTTGCGCCAACTCTGCTTTGAGTTCCGTTGCTCGCTGGCCCGTCAACCGCGTACGTCCGTCTCACGCGGCGGTACAAAACTGGGATGTCGGACGGACCACTAGCCACGCCGTGCTGTACGTCTCCCGTTTCTGCTCGAGTGCTGGCCCGACGCCGCCGTCGATAGTCGTCCACCGCGTTCTGTCCGTCTCACGCGGTGGAAACTGGTTGGAAAAATGCATACAATAATCTATATATATATATATAAAAGGCAATATGTGAGTCTGTGTGTGACTGTTCCCTATGCACGCCTACATTTTTTAATCTATGCCATTCAAACTTTCTAGGGACACATATCTAGAGGGAAGCTAGGTCGACACATACTTTTTGAGTTTAAGTTCGGCACTTTTTTCTTTCTCACTTTTTGGCCAATAGAGCCGATTGTTTACATTTGCTAAGATCTAAGATGGCTGCTAGATTACGTCACAGAAATCAAATCACATGTGTCAAACGTGACTACAATATTTTTTATTAAAAAAATGAGCCTTTGTGTTTAATTTTTATTCCGACGTTTTAAAATTCATTTGAGAAACAAAAAAATGTGAATATTTTTCCCCGTAATTTTGAAACAAAAGAAATATTTTTAAAAAAATGTGTTTTTTCAAACAAAAACAAAATGTGTAAAAAAAAAGTGCCAATGGCTAATTTAATTATTTAAGTCTTTTTTTTTTTTTGAGATTTTATATTTCATACTTCAGAAAATAAAGCTTTTTTTTTTCGCTAAATATTTCATGCAGGAAATCAACTGTCTGTAATTCGTGTGGCATTAATTTCCTCTAAAATTAAATGTCTCCATTTTTAAATATTCTTCGAAAATTTCTGAACTGAGAGCGTAATAGTTTTTATATTTCTAATTTCAGTAAAACAAAATAAATAATTTTTTATTTTTATATTAAATTTATTTCGTCAACAAAAAATGTAAATATTTTCCCCCGTAATTTTTAAACAAAAACAATATTGTTTACAATGTCACACAAAACATCAAATCACGTTTACGCAAAACAAAAGAAAATAGATTTTTTTAATGGAAATTTTTAACAATTTTGAAACAACAAATTTATGTAATTATTTTTTTATATAACCGAGTTTTAAAGGAATTTATTCATTTAATATTATAAACATTATTGCATCACGAGATTTGATGTTTGTGTGAGTATTGTAAGCACTACGTTCCAAGTAATTTAGAACTTTATACTCCGTTCGAATACTACAGCAACATGCATTCAATGCTTTCTTCTTAATGCTGAAAATGGTTACTAACAACCTCAGCTCTCCTTTCCAACTTTCAATAAATGATTTCCATCTACTCCTCTCATTGGCATCTTCTCCTACTACTAAAATGTTCTGAGGTGCACGGGCAACGCCGGGCTATGATGCTAGTAAAATATATATACAAAAGATTTAATGGAAAATGAAATGATGGGAGGGTGGGTTAAGAAAAAAAACACTATAATCTAAACTTATTTTATAAATGGAACTTTGGCTCAGTGTGTGTGTGTGTCTGTGTGTGTGTGTGTGTGTGTCCGTTACCTATAGACTCCGAAACGGCTGAACCGATTTTCTTGAAAATTTCCACAGTTGTACTAAAAGCGTCTGCAAGTGTTCTTAGCTAGGTTTTGTGTCGAGGTACCCCCGATAAATATCGAAAATCGATAATCGAAAAAATCGGGTTATAGAAGGAGTGATCCGATTTTAATCAAATTTGATACACTCATAGACAAAGACATAAGAAACGATATTCAGAAGTTTCAGGGTTGCAGTTCTTACAAGAGTGCAGAAAATCAATAATATATATATATATATATATATATATATATATATATAAGGTAAGATGTTTGTGTGTGTGTGTGTGTCTGTTTATCTGCCTGTATGTCTGTATTTTTTCAATTCTTTTATTTTAGTTTTTGCTTCGGGTTTGGCTCTAAGTAGGTATAATTGTAGTTCTTCGTCTCAGCCATGATACCATTTACTCAGAGGACTTATGTAGTCTTCAAAATTCAGTTTACGACGAAAAAACTTATTTGATATCGATACCAGGAAATCAAAATTTGACTTACATCCATTCATTTTTCTTTCAGTCTACGGTTTCGCTTTAACTGAAAACAACTATTGCTTTTTAGTCTTTCGTGCCAATGTCCAAAGTGTCTGAGCTCCAGAACTATGGATTAGTTTTTAAAGCTTTCATTACACCCGAGCAACGCCGGGCTATACTGCGAGTACAACATAATTTTAAAACTAAAAGTAAACAATGTTAGTAAGACCCGTCCATCCCACAAAAAAGAGTAGCTTTTGTATTCCGCCAAGCGGCGAAATCAAGACGGACACTCGCTAAGGGAAATCGCTCTTCTACTTAATGCTAATCTGCTGATCTCTCTGTGAGAAAAAAGCATTTTTTTTAATCATTTCACCCCGGGCAAGGCGTAAATACCACTGATGTGCGGGGGGCTAAATAACTGAAAGAAAATTAATTAGAGGAGGGAGAAGAGGATTACAAACCAATTAGAAAGAAGCATAGAAAGATAAAAATGCAGGTGTGATGACAGTTGCAAGGGGGGAGAGAAAGGGAAGGATATACGGGGTGGGGGAAGGGCTAGAGTCAAGTGGTTAGTAGATGAGTATTGACATTGCATTTAAATTTCTGGAGGTTGTAGCCGTCAGGAAAGCAAGAATATGGGAGCGAGTTCCACAGGCGGGAAGTGCGAGAGAAGAAGCTGCAGAAGTAGAATTGTCGTCTTCATTTGGCTAACCTAACTGTGATGTAGTTGAAGTAAGAGTTCAAACCTTTGAATGGGTGATGCCACCATAACACTATCAAAATTGTACCGGTGTGAGTTTGCGTGTATGTGGGGAGGTATTATGATAAATAAACACGCACGTTCTTCTATAATTTTTCTGTTCTCCTCCTTTTCTAATTTTCTTCTTCAAACCTGATTATCTCATTTCTTTAAAGTTTTTAACTACTTAGCTAGACAGTTCAATTCCAACATTTGCATATCAATACAAACCAATTTTCACTCAACAATATTCACCAGTGAAATTGTCCCAAATCATAACACGCTTGCGTAGGAAATGAAAACAAAAAAACCGGCCTCTTCGTCCTTCGACTGTCGACAAAACCGTGTCTGCTTTTTTCTTCATTTTTGTTCTTTTTATGTACATAATCTCATCCTGTCACTCATCCTGTCCTTTCTTTTCATGTAGCATTTTTTTTGTTCTTTAAATTTCATCCGCAACTCGTTCTTTTTACTGTTTTCTTTAATTGCAAACACTGTCAATTTCTTTTCCATCTTTAACCACGTGACTCAGTTCTTTCTAAATTACCCTGTATATCATTTCCTTTCTCTCTATCTTTGCAAGTTTCATTACATCTGAATTCCCATCCTTCTCTTGCTCCCTTCTCTGACACCCCCTTGTAACTGGTTCGTCTTTCTCTTTACTCTCCTCCTACCTAATCTTTTTCTCTTATGTAGCCTCCTGCGCATCAATGACGTTACCGCCATGCTTGGGGTGAAACGATTAATATATATATATATATATATATATATATATATATATATATATATATACCCATCTCTTAACCACTTGACTCCAGTTCTTTCTACATCACCCAGTATATTTTTTTCCTTTCTCTCTACCTTTGCAACTGTCATCACACCTGTATTCCCATCCTTCTCTTGCCCTTTCTCTGACAGTCCCTTTAACTGGTTCGTCTTTCTCTTTACTCTCCTCCTATCTAATCTTTTACTCTTATGTAGCCTCCTGCGCATCAGTGGCGTTATCGCCTTGCTTGGGGTGAAAAGATTAAAAAACAAGAATGTGTATTCTTTAGAATGAAACTTGAGGCCAAAATCTAATTAGGATGTTTCGGTTTTCTTGATGGTAATAGAAATAAAGAGAAAATTTAAAGACGAATAGAAACTAAAGGAAAACCGATGAGAGTGTCAGACAAAAAAAAAACAAAAAAAAAAAAACAACTGCAACTTTTGATAATAATGATGAATACCGAGGAAAGTTGGCAAGGCTACATGGTCTGTAAAATTGTAATTAACGGTAAAGAGAAAAATAAATATACACAAATTTATAATTGAATTCATGTAAATATATAATTCCCAGTCTCTTTATACTAGTTGTGAAGGAATTTAAATGCAATGTCAATACCCATCTCTTAACCACATGACTCCAGTTCTTTCTACATCACCCTGTATATTTTTTTCCTTTCTCTCTACCTTTGCAATTGTCATCGCACCTGTATTCTCATCCTTTTCTTGTTCCTTTCTAAGTGGTTCCTCTTTCTTCTTTACTCTCCTCCTATCTAATCTTTTACTCTTATGTAGCCTCCTGCGCATCAGTGGCGTTATCGCCTTGCTTGGGGTGAAACGATTAAAAAAAATGTATTTTGAATAAATCTTCATCTGTATTTCTTAAATTTTATTTAATTCTATTTTCTTTTTCTCTTAGGTTATTTTTTACTTTCTTTTGTTCTTCATATTCCTGAGAAATTCATTCATTCATTTGTCCTTAGGCTTACGGCCATATCACGTTGAATACACAGGTTCTCGCTCGATCACCGAAGTTAAGCAACGTTGAGCCTGGTCAGTAATTAGATAGGTGACCGCTTGGGAATACCAGGTACGGTAAGCGTTTAGTGACGGATGTGCGTGCTTACGACCATATCACGTTGAATACACCGGTTCTCGCTCGATCACCGAAGGTTGAGCAACGTTGAGCCTGGTCAGTACTTAGATGGGTGACCGCTTGGGAATACCATAGTGCTGTAAGCGTTTAGTGACGGATGTGCGTTGTGGTTCAGTGGATATCGGCTCGCAAAGAGAAATCGGGGAGCCGAGTTCGAATTCCACTTGAATACTTTGCATTCACTTAAGCACTTTTACCCTTGGGAAAGGTATTAATTCGTCCCTTCCGTCCAGTTATGGGTTAAATAACAAGGGTAGGACTTGGGAACCCCGCTCTTAAAAAAATCCCAATGAATCTTGATACTCGAAAAGTAAAAAAGTATTACTAGACACAATACTTATATAAAAACAACAATAAATTGTTGAAAGTAAAAGGTATTACCAGCAATAAATAAATGAAATTTAGTTGGCAGTATATGACCCGCCGAGGTTGATATGCCAAAAAAACCAACAAAATCAGTTGTCTTTCTTCTTTCTTTCTTCTTAAAATCCTTAATCCTTAATCCTTTAGCACAAATTTCTCATCATTTCACTTTCGCTCCGAAATGTTTTCATCTCTCAATCGTCCTTCCTTTTCTCCTCATTTTAAACAATCTATGACTCACAGGCTATTTTTCTCTGTATTCCTTCTCTTGCTTTTTTCTGTTGCAGCTATAGGAAGCTGGTTAATGTTTCTTTGATTCGGCCTTGTGTCATACTTAACCGAACTCTTAGGGGTAGAGTTCGTGTTCAAAGATAAAGTTGAGTTAAGGGTATCAAAATTTGTAGAAAATGTTCATAGTAGCAATTGTTGAAAGAGTATATGCGTACGTACGTATGTATGTATGTATTCAGTAAGAATGTCTTTGGATGGAGAAGAAGAAGCAAAAGGAATTAGCAGAAGGAAAGAGAAAGAGGACGAATGTTCGGGTCAGCTTGAAGCGTCTTGTCGTCTTTGCTGCCTCCATCCCTGAGTCGCTGATTGACGCTGATCAGGGCACTTTTATTGTATTTTAGATTTTCTCACTGACTCGCGAAGTCCGCAAGTCTTGCAAGTTCCTATTGGTCAAAAATCAATTTAACACCTACTTGCAAAATCTGGTTTCGACTTTTTCTTTAAGCACATGGTCAGTCCTTTTTCTATTTGGGAAAAACCAGGATTTCACACATTATTGGGAATTTTTTGTAAAAGTGAAGAAGGTTGATTTAATTCTTAATTTCTTATTCACTACAATATAATAGATTTTATAAAAATATATTAAAAGTTTTAATTAATAAATTGATATTAAAGATTTTTTTACAAATTAAGATGACGCAATATTTTTTAAGACTTAACAGATTTCATGATCAGTCAGTTAAGTGCCATACATGAAACACGCTTGGGCGATCATGTCTCGAAAAAGACGCAACTGACTGGGCAGAAGATTATCCCGCAGTAGGTTGCGATTGCTTTCTGTGGTAGACTGGTTGCCAGCTAACAACCCAATCTGTTCTGTTATTTAACCCATAAGTGGAGGGAAGAAACGGATTAATACCCTTCCCAAGGGTATTTGCGCGAAAGTGAATGCAATAAAATCAACTGGAATTCGAACTCGGTTAGCCGATTTCTCGTTCCGATATCCACTTCACCACAACGCACATCCTGATTTCATGATACACCCCAATAATAGATTCATTTCACTGCACGTCTCTGCAAATGACCTAATCTGAAGACAAACTAGAAATCGATTGTAGTAGTAGTAATTGTTGAAAGAGTATATGCGTAAGTACGTATGTATGTATTCAGTAAAAATGTCTTTTGATGGAGAAGAAGAAGTAAAAGAAAGCAGCACGCGAGAAGTAAAGAGAAAGAGGACAAATGTCCGGGTCACTTGAAGCTTTTCCTGTTACATTTTAGCTTGTCGTCTTTGCTGCTTCCAATCCTTGACTCTTGACTGGCCCTGATTGAGCCTTTTATTGTCCTTTTGAAGTCCTAAAGTATTGCAATTCACTCCCATTGTTCAAAAATCAATTTATAACCTTTTTTTTAATCTTATCACCCCAAGCAAGCACTGATGTGCAGGGGGCTACGTAAGGGTAAAAAGAATGGAAAAGAGAAAGCCGGAAACCACATCCTAAACAGGGAACAAGGGATGAGCCTCTTCACCTGTTTAATAGACGTGGGTGGAGTGTGAACCGGGCGATAGTTTAGTCTATCTACTCCAATTGAAAAAAAAATAAAAGAGAGTGTAAAGATTGGAAAAGAGAAAATCCGGAAACCGCATCCTAAACAGGAAACAAGGGATGAGCCTCTTCACCTGTTCAATAGATGTGGGTGGAGTTGTGAAATCTGGTTTCGACTTTTACCACAGGGTCAATCCTTTTTCTATTTGGGAAAAACCAGGATTTCACACGTCATTGTGAATTTTTTGTAAAAGTGAAGAAAAGTTTGATTTTCATTTTTAATTTCTTATTCATTATCTCACAATTTCTTTCATCGGCATTTCTTTCTGAATTTTACTGATTTCGTTTTTTTTTTCGTTCTTCCTTCACTGTTTTCGTAATTTATTCTTTTTTTTATTTTTTTTCCTTTCATCACTTCTTCCATTCCATTTTCGTTGAGTTCTTTATTTCCTTTATTTCTCTTTTTCCTTTCCCTCCCCCCACTTTTCATTCTATTTTCATCGTCCTTTTCTTTCCCCGCCCCCTTTCTCTTCCTTTCTCCTTTTTTAGTTTTCTTTGCTTCCCTTCCTTCTTAGTTTCCCTTGGATCAGGCTAGTCTCCCTTGAAAGCGAAACACTGCGTCTCCTCGGGTTAACTCTCACACCAGACCTCATGTGGAATAACTATATGGAATCCATAGCTAAATCCGCTGCTAAGAAAGTAGGTTCTCTGTGTAAGGCCATGCAGTTTTTCCCGTCCCAAACAATCCTGCACATATACAAGTCTACCATCCGCCCGTGCATTGAGTATTACTGCCATTTCTGGTCCGGTGCTCCTGCTATTCTCTTAGGTGTCCTCGACCGAATCCAACAGAGAATCTGTAATGTGATCGATCCCGACTTGGCAGCTAGGATACAGTCGCTTTCTCACCGACGCAGTGTGGCTTCCCTGTGTCTCTTCTACAAATACTTTCACGGCTTCTGCTCCAATGAACTTAGCTCACTGGTACCTCCTATATACGAATTTCCTCGAGCCACAAGATTAGCAACTAAGTCCCACCCTTTTACTGTGAAACCAATAAATTGTAAACGCAAATTCTACTCCAGCAGCTTCTTTTCTTGCAATTCCCGCCTGTGAAATTCTATTCCGCATACTTGCTTTCCCGACAGCTATAATCTCCAATAATTTGCATGTAAAGTCAATAGTCATCTCCTGTCTCACTAAGTTACATCCTCTCTCTCATGCTTTTCTGCATCCACCCCACTCGTCAGTAATCTCTTCTCTCTCCTACTCTCTTCCTGACAGGTCCCTGCAACCTCTCACTCCTCAGCTTCCTCTCTCGCACTTCCCGCCTGTGGAACTCGCTCCCGTATTCTTGCTTTCCTGACGGCTACAACCTCCAGAAATTTAAATGCAAAGTCAATACTCATCTACTAACCACTGGACTCTAGCTCTCTCCCCTCCCCTGTATAACCTTCCCTTTCTCTCCACCTATGTATCTGTCATCGCACCTGCTTTCTCAGCTTTCTATTGTTCCTTTCTAACTAGTTTGTACTCCTCACTCTTTTCTAATTAATCTTTTTACATTTATGTAACCCCCTGCACATCAGTAGCGTTTCCGCCTTGCTCGGGGTGAAATGATTAAAAAAAAAAAATAACATTCCACCTCGTCCACCCCACTCTCATCAGTAATCTCTTCCCTCTCATACTCTCTTCCTGACACCCCCCCTGCAACCACTCACTCCTCATGACATTCTTCCTATGTAAACCCCTGCTCAACAATGGTAGTAAAATGCCTTACTTGGGGCGACACGATTATAAAAAAAATAAATAAATAAACAATTGTCATATTTTTCTCTTAGTCTTCATAATTTATCAAGGTTTTCTCTCAAAATTTTCCTTGTCTGTTTCAATATATTAACTATTGTATTTTATTTGAACGCATAGTTGTTCCTATCATTTCCGATTCTTTTTTCCCCTAGCTTCTATCACAGAATCATATTTTCTTCTCCTTGGTTCCTTATCTTTCCGTTTCGTATTGAAATGGTGAGCATTTTATAGAACAGCTAGTATGAAACTGAATCTTGTTTTCCGGAATTGTCTTCCGTTTGCCTGAGGAAGCGACATTATTTCACTGACTCAATGTCCATTCGTTACTCACTTTCAAGTAGAACCAAGTGGCAGGCCACCGCCACATTTAAATTCCTAATTTGAATCATGCCGATCTGTTGTAAATAATAATGTCATCTTCATTCGAACGAAGATGAAGATCTGAAAACTTTTTCCAAATGAATTCAAATATTTTCCAAGAATATTGCGATCCTTCGTATATTAAATGACTGATTAATTAAAAAAAAAATTTCAAGTTGATCAATTGTTTGCTGCGGGAGAAAAAGAGACCATTGTGGTATTTTGCTGATTCATTTTACTTATTACGATTTCTAGTGCATACAGGATGCGATGACTAAATTGTCCTCTAAATGACGCAAAAATCATTTTAACAGATATATTTACCAAAATTACTCAAAAATATACTGAAATTCTTAATGAGTAAATTTATTCCATAAAATCAGTTTCGATATCTCCTGATATCTCTTCTAGGTGGCCTCCTTGTTTAAGTTGGTGAATGCTGCCATAATTCATGCATTCAGTTGATTTTTAGTTATACAAGGAGTTTTGTTGGTCTCACTCGCCCAACAAAAAATAATCAAGGGGTTTGTAGTCTGGGAAGTTAGATGGAAAGATTTAAGGGATGATGTGATGGCAGGAATTTTCTCACAGCTATGACTGCGTTCTTCTGCTCTGTGGCATGGTGCAGAGTCCTATTGCCAGACATAGGGTCTTCCAGCTGTCACCCTCTTGACCCAGCGCAGCGCTACTTCCTCAAGACACTTGACGTAGGTATCCGTGTTGAGTTTGAGTTTCAGTGAGAAGACGAATGTAGGCAAAATGTCTCCATCACTAGTGATCATGCCAAACACCTTCGTAAACCCCGTTAAATTTATCCAACTTTTTTTTTTTCGAATTCTCTGCACTGCCCTCAGATTGAAACTGAAATGTTCGTATTGGAATGGGAGTCTCGACACGAATGACAAGCAGAACAGCTTGCTGTTTGAAAATCTCTGGTAGAGTGTGTTGCGTCATTGCGCTTTTTGACTCACAGGCAGTACCCAACTGACCCTACTATACTGTGCAGTCAACAAAACCAAAGACAAGCACGAAATTAAAAATATAAAATAGCGATAATTTATCCATCACACCCTATATATATATATATATATATATATATATAATAATAAAATTGACTCTGTACGTATTCAAATCTTAAAATGTTACACAAGTAATTTTTAAGAACCACGAATAACCGGCAGAATCTAATTCCGTTATCGCCCTCGGCTATAAAGCCTTGGACAACGAGGGGAAAAAAAAAGAAAACTGCGGAACACCGATAATGCATACAGCACTTCACAGCAAAGAAAAAAAAACCCTCAAACGGAACAAACCACAAAGAAAGAAAAGTGCTCAATACTAAACTAACCAAAAAGGATTAACTAAGAGGCAGTGACGTAGAGCAAAAACACACGAGAAAATCGCAAGATCGCCAAGACCTACCGCGGTTTCGCACAACGGCTCGTCAGGGCAAAGGCAGACCAAGGACTAATCAAATAAATAGACATCTAATGAAGACTAACCCATTGGGGAAGGGGGTGTTCTCTTCCCCAATGGGTTAGTCTTCATTAGATGTCTATTTATTTGATTAGTCCTTGGTCTGCCTTTGCCCTGACGAGCCGTTGTGCGAAACCGCGGTAGGTCTTGGCGATCTTGCGATTTTCTCGTGTATATATATAGAATCATCCGCAGACAGATCTATTTCGCTGTATCACAGCTCATCACTACGGTTAGACATCCGATTGCTTTTTTACCCAGGATTGAAACCCGACCGAATTGGCGTCAGTCGGCGGTTCTGCCTTTGAGCTATGGGCGCTCGGGAGAATGAGGCAGACTTTTAGCGTATGATGTATCATACGCCAGTAGCCAGAGTGCTCTAATTCATTACTGAATGAGCGATGCGTAGACGCTAGGGTAGCTACTGTTTTTTCAAAGTCTACCATATAGGCACGTGGTCGAGTGGTTAGGTACGTTCGCTTTCTGAGAAGACCCGGTTTCGAATCTTTGTCAGGCAGGTGACATTTTGATCTTTTTGGTCTGGTGGAGATGATCTCCGGGTGCGGCACCGTTGTAAAGTGCGTGAAATCTACGTCACGAGTTGCCACAAGCCACCTTGTGTGAAATCGGGTAGAAGGAACCGCTTAGAAGCAGCCGATGGTGGTACTTAGAAAGAAGCCACCTGATGTCGTCACCGTGCTGGCCTTGTTCAGAATGCTGATTACGCGAGATAAGACGCATTTCTCCAGAAACTGTAACCGCTCAGCATAATTGCAGTACAAAATGATGTAGTTGCTTTCTATGGTTGTTAGACAATCACAAATGTTCCTGAGTTAGCAATATATATATATATATATATACGGCCATATCACGTTGAATGTTCTTGCTCGATCACCGAAGTTGAGCCTGGTCAGTACTTAGATGGGTGACCGCTTGGGAATACCAGGTACGGTAAGCGTTTAGTGAGGGATGAGCGTGCTTACGGCCATATCACGTTGAATACACCGGTTCTTGCTTGATCACCGAAGTTAAGCAACGTTGAGCCTGGTCAGTACTTAGATGGGTGACCGCTTGGGAATACCAGGTGCTGTAAGCGCTTAGTGACGGATGTGCGTTGTGGTACAGTGGATATCGGCTCGGAAAGAGAAATCGGGGAGCCGAGTTCGAATTCCGGTTGAATACCCTGCATTCACTTAAGCACTGGTACCCTTGGGAAAGGTATTAATCCGTCCCTGCCCTCCAGTTATAGGTTAAATAACAAGGGTAGGACTTGGGGACCCTGCCCTTAAAAACAAATCCCAATGAATCTTGATACTCGAAAAGAAAAAGTATTACTATTATAAAACTTATATAAAAACAACAATAAATTGTTGAAAGAAAAAAAAGATATTACCAGCAATAAATAAATAAAATTTAGTTGGCAATAAATGACCCGCCGAGGTTGATATGCCATAAAACAAAACAACCAGCCAAAAAATCTTTTGTACAGGTTTCATTAAAATGACAGACAAGGTATTATCATTAAGTTTTTTACATAATTTTCCAAGTGTTCGGATAATTTTTTTTCATTTCGGAACTCAAATTATATACGTATTGTCCAAAGCTTAAGTACTTTCGAGCACTTTCGGCTATACTTTTAGCAATTTCACAAGAATTCAACTATGTGTAAAACAAAATTAATTCTTAATAATGGCTTAAAGTATCGCCGAAAGCGCTCGAAAGTACAAAAGCTTTGGACAATTCTTGTATAAGTTTAGTTCCGAAAAGAAAAATTGTACGAACACATGAACAAATATAAAAAAAAACTTAATCATAATACCTTATCTGTCATTTTTAATGAAATCTATATATATATATATATATATATATATATATACCTTCATATTTGGTGTTAAAAGGAGTTTTGTTGGTCTCTCGCGCAACTGCGCACCTCACATATTAATCAAGGGTGGGGGGGGGTTGCAGTCCGTGGAGTTAGGTGGCCAGATGTAAGGAGTGATGAGGATCGTAGAAATTACCCAATAAAAAACAAAAACAAACAACGCGCATGCGTGAAAGTAAAAATATAAAATGACAAAAATTAACCATTGCATCCTGTGTGTGTGTTTGTGTGTGTGTGTTTTTCTGTGTGTTTGTTTGTGTGTGCGTTTGTTTGTGTGTATGTGGGTTTGTTTGTGTGTGTGTGTTTGTCGGTGTGTGTGTTTGTGTATGTCTGTGTGTGTGTTTGTGTGTGTTTGTGCGTTTGTTTGTGTGTGTGAGTTTATTTGTGTATGTTTATGTGTGTGTGTGTTTGTCTGTGTGAGTGCTTGTATGGGTGTTTTTATGTGTGGTTGTTTGTGTTTGTGTGTGTGTGTTTGTTTGTCTGTTTGTGTGTTCGTGCGTTTGTTTGTGTGTTTTTGTTTGTGTGTTTTTGTGTGTGTGTGTTTTATGTCTGTGTGTGTGTTTTTTTATGTGTGTGTGTTAGTCTCTGTTTGTTTTCGTGTGTGTGTTTTTGTGTGTGTGTGTTTTATGTCTGTGTGTGTGTTTTTTTATGTGTGTGTGTTAGTCTCTGTTTGTTTTCGTGTGTGTGTGTGTGTGTGTGTGTGTGTGTGTGTGTGTGTGTGTGTGTGTGTGTGTGTGTGTGTGTGTGTGTGTGCAAACAATACAACGGTTTTCTGAAAGCACCACCATAAATCTAGATGACCGGAATCGGATATTTTTTATTTCTTCTCTAACCATTTCCCGCACAACCCAATAGGAGATTAACTGACCTGTAATATTCAGTAGCTTCAAAACCAAGCTTGTAATGTTACATCATCACAGACTAAATCTTGACTTTCCTCGTAATGATGATCACTTGCATTCTCAGTGTGGCTCTTCGCCAAATATTGTTGGTTTCAAATGTAAAAATGAATCAGTTGTTCATTTTCAACTGGGCAGTCATTCAAGTTCCAAAAACTAATACATTATCTTTGTTTTTATAACTGCTATTGCTCTTAGAAATGTCATCATCCATAGCAAGTATTGAAACCAGAAGGCGTGTTAAATTTAACTCTTTAATTTATACCATAATCGACAAGAAGTAGTAAGTAAAAGCTTTTGTGATTTCCTTCGGGTTACCTATCGATCTCCAACAGAACGTTGGTATCCCTCCACATATTTATTTGCATTAGTTAGTCACGACTATGAATTAGTGTGTAAACATAACTTTTATTCTTTTTATTAAAGAACCGTTTTCAAAGATATATCAGCTCACTATTTCCTATTTTTATATACGATAACTCGCATTACTAATAAAAGGATTGTTTCCTAATATATGTTTGCACTTTTTATTAATTTTTCCTTTCACCTTATTTTTCTTACTAAAGATGTTGCTCTTTTTAGATATTATCTCTTGAGCATGTGTATACAACAAAAATCAAATAATAATAATATTAATAATTATTATTATTATTATTATTCAAAATTTTGATTCTGCGACAAATGCCAAAAAACAATAGACCATCTAATGTTAGGTTGTTCTCTACTTGCCCTAAATGAATATAAAAATCGTCACGATAGAGTGGGGCAACATTTACACTGGACGATGTGCAAACTCTTTGTAAAATAAGTAAATAAATACTGGTATGAACATCACCCGGCATCGGTTACAGAAATAGATGTCACCATTCTGTGGGATTAAACCATCTACACAAACAGAAAAATTGAAGTAAATAGGCCGGATAATATTGTCAAAAACCAAAAAGAAAAAACTTGCCTATCAATTGATATGGCTTGTCTAGCTGATTGAAACATAGCAACCAAGGAATTTGAAAAATTATCAAAATATAAAAACTTGGAAATTTTAATAGAAAAGTGTGGAAATTGAAAACAAGAATCGTACCAGTGATAGTATGTGCACTTGGAATGATAAAAAATTGAACAAAACGACACATTAAAGAATCCCTGGAAACCCCAGCTGAAGAGATATGCAAACAATTGTCTTGTTAAGTACAGCCGACGCACTAAGGGCAAATTTGTCCATGTAACGCTAGCGATGTTATGTGAGACAGAAAAAAATTAAATGTAGCTATAACACACTACGTCCTGCCTTAGGTCTTTCCCAGATTTGGTAGGTTGTGTAACCATAGCAGAAATCGAACGCTGATAAAAATGGAATAATAATAATAATATTAATAATAATAATAATAATAATCAAACAGAGAGACCACGAAATTTCCCAAATTGCACCAAAACACAATCTCAAAAGTATTAACCTCTACAATTCAGCATTCAAACTAATTCTGGATAAAATAGATTCACAGAGAAGTTTCATCAAAGCAATATCAGCTGAAATATTTCTTCTTCTTCTTCTTCTTCTTCTTCTTCTTCTTCTTCTTCTATGTGCCTTGTCCTTTCAGAACGTAGGCATCATGGCCTTCCACGTCACCCTATCCCTGGTGGCTCTTAGCACGCTTTCTCCTGTAACGTCTCGCAACCCCCGTTCTGTCATCCACCTGCTCAGGCTCTTCAAATATGTTATCCGTTGTTTTCCTCTGTCTCTTTTTCCTTCTATCTGGCCTTTTAGTATCAGATTCTCCAAGCCCTCCTTCCTCATTGCATATCCCAGGAACTTCAGTTGTTTTGAGCATCACTTCCTGATGCTCAATATTAATTTCTTTTTCGTTTCCATCCTTTCCAAAACCTCTTCATTGCTCACATGCTCGGTCCACAATATCCGTAGCATCCTTCTATAGAACCACATTTCAGCTGCTTTAATTTTTTTAATCTTTGTAAATATTGTCCAGCATTCACTGCCATATTGAAGAACATCACATAGCAATCCAGTACTTTTTCTTTATTTCTAGTGAAAGTTTCCTGTGTCTTAATACTTTACTCAGCTTCTGGAACGCGTCTTTCGTCATGCCAATTCGCCTTTGGATCTTTGTGTCGCACTTTCCGTCTTTAGTTAGAACACTTCCCAGATATTTAAATTTTCGTACCTGCTTGATTTTAATATCCCCCACCTGTATTTGGCGCTTTGGGCCGCTTTTTTGCTGTTAAAATATTAAATATCACAATAAAAAATTCAGTCTCACGTACATGAAGGTCCACCTTGAAAAATAAAAATAGAGAAAGAAATTGAACAACTTGGAAGTGAACTATCAGTCCTGGATGGTCTGGCAAGAGGAACAAATGTAAGGAACTAGAAAAGTCAGAAGAGTAAAATGAAAAAAAAAAAAAACTAGAAATGAAAATATCAGCTAAAGAAAAATAAAGAAAACAATGCAAATGAAGTCTCAAAGAATCAGATGCTATTAAAAGATCAAGATTCTACAGATAAAACTTGAAAAATAGGTAAACAAAAATGGATGAGGTTATACTGCTCTGGGTTAAATATGCGCTTGTCCTAAGGAACAGAAAGAAACATAAAAAAATATTTCTACTTGTTTCTCCGATGTACATTGAGGAACAATTCCGGCAACTTATTTTGTATATAACTGCTTGTTCATTATTATGATTTCGGTTTTTTTTTTTTGTTTTTTTTTTTTAGATCTGACAATAATGGTTTTCGAGTTAGTTGTTACTATGTGTGTGTTTTTTAGATGGGATAGATTGTTTTGGATATTAGGTGCAATAGAGTTAGTGGGTAGTATAATGTATCTGTTATTGTTTAGATTATTATTGTTAACAGTGTTGCTTCTGTTGTAGTTATATATATTATGTGCCTTTCTTTTTGCATTGTGAATGAAGTGATACGGGTACCGTAAGTTTCTGAATGTGTTTTCTATGTATAATATTGAATTATGCAAGAGATAGAACGGATAAAAAATAACTCAGAACAAATATGAGCGGAAATCATAAAAGAGGATGTGCACTTAAAAAGCACAAATGGAAAACTCTAGAAATAAATGAAATCCTTAATGTTTGACTTCATAATCTAAATACAGCACACTAAAACTAGACAAACAAACTTCAATAAATAGTCAGTGATACTACTAAAATGTTAACATGGTTAAACAAAGGAATTACCTTCCTTCTACATCATAAATGGTGACATAAATGTTCCAAAAAACTACAGACCAGTAACATGCCTTCCCACTACTTACAAATGGTGACACCTGTTCTGACAAAACGGACATATTCCCTCGGAAAAAAATAAAATTATATATTACCTCTTGAATAAAAAATGGTGCATATGTGACTCTTACAGATATAAAGACGAATTACTTATTAATAGGATGAACTTGAAAAACTGCTTCAATACAAGGATAAATCTAAGTACTTCCTCGATAGATTACCGTAAAACATTCGATAGTGCACCCCCATTCCTCGATCTTAAAGTCTTTAAATATATACATGGTATCATCCATCATCATCAATTTCATCAAACAAAGTATGTCGATATGGAAAACAGTTCACTCCAAGCATATAATGGGAACCTATAAGGATGGTGAAATAAACATCAAGAGAGGAATATTTAACTCTTTGTCTCCCTTACTATTTTGTATAACTTAATAGAATTACCCATCGAAACTTGACTAGGCAGAATATGGCTATAAGATATTGCAAAAGGAAAAGGCTGTTTATTTTATATGGATGACTTAAAGTTGTACGCTAGAAATTACGGTGATTTAGAAGGTCTCCTAGAAAACAGTAAAATGTTTCAATGATGACATTGGAATAGGAATTCGGTTTGAATAAATGTTCTAAAGTCATAAATTTATGAGTATTATTACAACAATGGTGCAATGGATATCGACTCCGAACGACAAATCGCGGAGCCGAGTTCGAATTCCAGTTGAATTCCTTACATTCACTTACGCACAAATACCCTTGGGAAAGGTATTAATGCGTTTCTTCCCTTCAGTTATGGATTAAATAACAGAGCAGATTGGGTTTTATAGCCTTGGCTGGCAACCAGTCTACCACAGAAAGCAATGGCAACCTACTGCGAGATAATCTTCTGGCCAGTCAGTCATGTCTTTTTCGAGACATGGTCGCCCAAATCGTGTATCACGTATGGCACTAAACTGACTGACAGTATATAATAGTTGAAAACATGATTAAAGCTTCTACTGGGCATAAAGTGGGGGATCAGTTTTATATTGTCATGAAGTAATAAACTGATCCCCCACTAATAACTACTTATTAATATAATGATAAATTATAATTCATCTCTTCTCACTCCAGCTATGTGCTAAATGGCAGGATAGATTGGGTTCTGTAGCTTTGGTCGTCAACCAGTCTACCGCAGAAAGCAATGGCCACCTAATACGGGATAATCTTCTGCGCAGTCAGTCATGTTTCTTTCGAGATATGATCGCCTTAGCGTGTATCACGTATTGCACAACTGACTGACTACAAAAACCTCTTCTATTAGCTTAGAACCTGGGATAACAGTCAAAGATTTAGAGCAAGAAGAAGCTTATAAGTACCTTGGTGTAAACGAGGGTGAATGAATTCACCATAAAACTGAAATAAATAGTAGGGAAATATTATAAAAGGATCCGACTGATTAAAAATGGAATTATATTTTCAGAATGGAAATATAGCCATTAACAGATTTGCCAACCCAGTGGTTCAATGTAGTTTCAACATCTTGAACTATACTCCAAATAACATCAGACGAATGGATTTTAAGAGAAGAAAGCTTCTTTCTAAGCATAACATGCATCTTCCAAAGGCTGAATCTGAGCGTCTATACATATCCTGTAAAGAAGTTGAAAGAGGTTTTATTCAGATGGAATACAAGACTGCAACTATTGGCTTAGTAACTGTTGTATCCCGGAGGGGGGATAAACAGAGAAAAAAATAAGTGTAAGAAATACTCTTGACACTGAGTATATATAAATAGGGATTTATTATACGTTAGTACAATAAACCAAATCCATGTACACGAATAACACTTATGAAGGCACTGTCTTTGTATATGCGTCCGTCGTGAGAAGAAAGCTTCCGTCACTCCCATGTAATGACGTAGGGTCAAGTATAGTCAGTCGCTCGCTCGCTTTCCTCCTCTAACACTCTACTTCTGTTTGATTCCCGTCGGGGTCGTTTATGACCTGGGCCATACCATGACCTTCTTTATAAAGAAGGTCATGGCCATACCCATTGCTGGGTAGGACAGGATATTCCACCCCAACACTAACATACATGGAAACAACAAAGTTTTAAATGATGACAAAGAACACGAAAACAGAAAGAAGAAAGAAGTTTGTTAATACATACGAAATTTACATTTATTAGGCTCTGTAGAAAACCGGAAGAGAACCCACGAACGAAAAGTTACAGCAAAATATATTAGAAAGAAAACCAAGGATAAAGTACTTGAGCAGATGAAACAAACGCTCTGCATGGCAAACATCAACAACGTTGCTAATAAATCCGATGAGGATAAAGTTAACACTCTTCGATTGTTACGAGGATCTGGATTAAAGACTGAAGCGGAAGGCTTTATTTTTGTAGCGCAACACCAGAGTCTTTCACTAGAAACTTTAGGTCAAATATCATGCATAATTGTGTAGATCCAAAATGTAGTTCTGTGACAAATATCAGGAAACTATAGACAATCTAATTTTCAGGATATTCTGTACTCGCGCCAAATAAATATAAAAAAGTCACGATAGAGTGGAGCAATATTTGCAATGGACAATCAACAAAACTTTAAAAAAACGTATTAAAAAACACAGGTGTGAGAATCTCTTTGGGATTACACCATCTTTACAGGCAGAAAGACTGAAACAAATAGGACGGATATAATTGTCAAAAACCGAAAAGGAAAACTTGCCTACGAATTATGGCTTGCTCAACGGACTCTAACATGGCAACCAAGAAATGTGTAAAGCTATGTAAGTATAAAGACCAGGAAATCAAAAGATAAATTTGGAAATTGAAAGCAAGAATATCAATCATAGTAGGTGCGCTTGGAATGACAAAAAATGGAACAAAACAACACATTGGAAAATCCCTGGAAATCTCAGCTTAAGAGAAATATAAAATTTGTTTTGATAAATAAAGCCTAAACGCTAAGGACTTTGTGCATGTAAAACTAGTGATGCTATTAGAAGATAGAAAATCAAATTATGAAACATAACCATGACAAGAAACCACGAAATGACTTACATCTTTATATCAATAAATGTAAAAAATCAGTTGTCAAATATATTTTATTCAATGTATTCATATTCCTTTTTAAAAGCATTATTGAATTATTTTATTATTTGTCGATTTTTGTCGAGCCTTCAGTTGTCAGTGGAGTTGTGAACGAATTTTCGGCGCTCTACGCCCTCGTCAGGTTAATGACTAAAGTTCTCCAGTAATATTTCACCCTTTTTGCCGGTTAGCTACGATGCGTCTTCTTCGTTTCGAAGTGCGTCTCCTTTTAACTGTTTTGTTTTTGTTTCATTGCCAGGGATACTTTTTTTTCTCTTTCTCAGCGAACGAACCCCTGAGGCTCGCCCTCCCCTCCGCTGCTGGCCTTGGGTGGCAATCCGAAGTATCCTGATTCATATAGCTTCGGGAAGCATTTGATTGTTTCATTAGATTCCGCTGTATTGATATGTTCTTTTTATCTGATTTGGTATGTGAGCTTACAGAACCTAGTCCGGAGGTTAGTGTGGCCGACTTTGTTTTCCTTGATCGTAAATTTGGGTTCCTTGGCCAGTAGTATCAGTTCTTCTTCATACGCCTCCTCGGACTTACCCTGTCCTCAGACCTCAAATGGAACCACTATATTGAATCCATAGCAAAATCTACTGCTAAGAAGGTTGGGTCACTATGTCGATCCAGGATGTTTTTTCCACCTGAATCCATCCTGCATATATACAAGTCAACCATCCGTCCGTGCATGGAGTACTGCTGCCATTTATGGTCAGGTGCCCCTGCCGTTCTCCTCAGTGTTTTTGACAGGCTCCAAAGGAGAGTCTGTAATATGATAGGTACTGATCTGGCGGCTCGACTGCAGCCACTTCCCCATCGTCGAAATGTGGCCTCCCTTTGTCTGTTCTAGAAATACTTTCATGGCTTCTGCTCAGACGAACTTAAGTCACTGATGCCTTCCTCAACAGGTCTTTACTTGTGCAACCAGACTGGCAACTGGGTCCCACCCATTCACAGTCAGGTTAGCCAAATGCAGACGACAATTCTACTCCTGCAGCTTCTTCTCTCGCACTTCCCGCCTGTGGAACTCGCTCCCGTATTCTTGCTTTCCTGACAGCTACAACCTCCAGAAATTTAAATGCAAAGTCAATACTCATCTACTAACCACTGGACTCTAGCTTTCTCCCCACCACTGTATATCCTTCCCTTTCTCTCCACCTATGTATCTGTCATCGCACCTGCTTTCTCAGCTTTCTATTGTTCCTTTCTAACTAGTTTTTACTCCTCACTCTTTTCTAATTAATCGTTTTACATTTATGTAGCCCCCTGCACATCAGTGGCGTTTTCCGCCTTGCTCGGGGTGAAATGATTAAAAAAAAAAGAAAAGTTTAACGACTGTATTAGATCTGTGATCAGGTTTTCTTTGCTTAGTGTTTCTCTGGGTGCTTCCTCACGTTGTTGTTCCACTGTTCGCATCATCAGTGTATTAAAGTTTTGGTTTATTTTCCCGCGGTGATGGATCCTATATCATCAAACCATTAGGGGTTTTTACATTTTGAAGTTTAATCGCTTAATCTGAATAAATTGATTTAACTTTTCTCTCCCTATTTTATATAAAAACAACAACAAATTTCTGAAAGAAAAAAATGTATTACCAGCAATAAATGACCCGCCGAGGTTGACATGCCATAAAAACAAAACAACCAAACAATGATTTCAAATGCCCCTTTTACAAACCGGCATAAACTTTTGCACCGACCTGAGAGTAATTGTTACATGACGCATCCAGTTGTTGATGATCCGTTCGTGAATTTCGGTGAATGGTTACTGCTTTGTTCTGAATTATTAGGATTTGAATCACTTTAGTTCTTTGTCTTAAATCAGCCGTAATATCAGCAATGTTCAGAAAAAATATTCCCATAAAAGGCATAAATGCAAAGTAAATTTTCTCGCGTTCTACTGAAGACATCAAATTGAATACTGTTGCCATATCTGGTCGGGTGTCCCTGCTATTCTCCTTGGGCTTCTAGACAAGGTACAGCGGAGGGTCTGTAATGTGATCGATACCGACTTATCAGACCGCCTGCAGTCTCTCTCTCACTGGCGCGACGTGGCTTCCCTGTGTCTCTTCTATAAATACTTTCACGGCTTCTGCTCCGATGAACTTAGATCACTGGTGCCCTCTAGATACGAATTTGCACGAGAAACTAGATTAGCAACTAGATCCCACCCTTTTACAGTGAAACCGATAAAATCCAACCGCAACTTCTACTCCAACAGTTTCTTTTCTCGCACTTCCCGACTGTGGAATTCTCTTCCACATGATTGCTTCCCCGACGGCTACAATCTCCAGGAGTTGAAATGTAAGGTCAATAGACACCTCCTAACAAACTAACTTCCATTCTTTCAAACACTCTTCCCACCCACCCAACTATCTATCACCCCCACTTCTGACATTTCCTATATCTAACCGCTCTTCCTATTTACCTTCCCCTTATGTAACCCCCTGCGCAATAGTGGCAGTGGAATGCCCTTGCTTGGGGTTGACATGATTAAAAAAGAAATGATAAATAATTTTCAGAGATTTTAATAAGAAAAATCTTCAAGCTTTGTTTAATTTTTGTTATTCTGCTATTTTCAAAACAAAAATCGTCAAAATCTCCTTGTATTTAAAGTCATGTATGAAAAACTGTCGTCGCTGTAAACGCAGTCGATGATTTTGTTTCGTTCTTCCTAGCGTGAAAATTGTTGAAGTGGCAGTCAATTCTAATCTAAAACGCTCTTTTCGTATGTGTTTTATATTTCCAACAGTTGATAATACATTATTTAACTGGTTCCATGTCAAATCATACAACCTAATGTGTATTGATATAGAGAATTTAGAACTGAAAAAAGGCCTTAAAATAACACTGACATGATGGCAGTGAAGCACATAAGTAATTATTCTCACTGACCTGGTTTCGACTAAGTACCAACGACATCGTATTGGTACTTGTTGTTATTATGGTAATATTGTCAGAATTATGGTGTGTTACACCCAAGAAGACTCATGCTGAAGGTTTTTTTTTATTATTTAATTGTTTCACCCCAAGCAAGGCGGTGACGCTACTGATACGCAGGGGGGGGGGCCTACATAAGAGAAAAAAAATACGTAGGAGAGTAAAGAGAAAGACGAATAAGTTATAGGGGGTGTCAGAGAAAGGAGCAAGAGAATACAGGTGTGATGACAGTTGTAAAGGTAGAGAGAAAGGAAAAAATATACAGGGTGATGTAAAAATAACTTAAAAAGTACTTAAGAGATGGGTATTGACATTGCATTTAAATGCCTGGAGGTTGTAGCCGTCAGGAAAGCAAGAATATGGAAGAGTTCCATAGGCGGGAAGTGCAAGAAAAGAAGCTGTTGGAGTAAAATTGTCAGCTGCATTTGTTTGATCTAACTGTGAATGGGTGGGACCCAGTTGCCAGTCTGGTTGCACGAGTAAACTCATGTGGCAGGGACACCAGTGATTTAAGTTCGTCGGAGGAGAAGCTATGAAAATATTTATAGAATAGACAGAAGGAAGTCACATCCCGTCGAAGAGAAAGTGGCTGGAGTCGAGCAGCTAAGTCGGTACCTATCACATTACTGATTCTTCTTTGGAGCCTGTCGGGAACACTGAGATGAACAGCAGGGGTGCCTGGCCATATATGACTGCAGTATCGCATGCACGGACGAATGTTTGATTACAGTTTCAACGGTCGGAGAAATTAACGTTTACTAATTTCTTCACTCTACGATATTAAATATTTTATATAAAAAATTGCAGATTAAATTTTGATTTATTCGACAAACAGAGCGAAAGATTCCCATCTCGATTTGGTTGAATTATGTCGGAGTTAGATTCAGTCAATCAGTTAAGTGTCATATGTGATACACGCTTGGGCGATTGTGTCCCGGAATGAGACATAACTAACTAAGCAGAAGATTTTCTCGTAGTAGGTTGCCACTGCTTTTTGCGGTAGTCCAGTTGCCAGCCAAGGCTATAGAACCCAACCTGTCCTAATATTTAACCTATAGCTTGAGGGAAGAGACTGATTAATACCTTTTCCAAGGTTATTTGTGCGTATGTGAATGTAAGGAATTCAACTCGAATTTGAACTCGGCTCCCCGATTTCTCGTTTCGTGCCGATATCATGCACCACGACTGAGATTCACGCTCCCTAAAAATGGCTGTTCAACTGCCAATGACATTATCTTTTTCTTATATAAATTCACTAGCTGTATAGCCTGGCGTTACTCGGGTATAATGAAAGCTTTACAACTAATCCATGGTCCTGGAGCTCAGACTCTTTGGACGTTGGCACGAAAGACTAAAAAGCAATAGTTGTTTCCAGTTGAAACTATAGACTGAAAGAAAAATGAATGGATGTAAGTCAAATTTTGATTCCCTGGTATCGATATATAATACGTTGTTTTCGTCGTAAACTAAATTTTGAAGGCTAAATAATTCCTCTGAGTAAATGGTATCATGGCTGAGACTAAGAACTACAATTATACCTACTTAGAGCCAAACCCGAAGAAAAAAGTAAAATAAAAGGGCTGAAAAAATACAGATATACAGGCAGATAAACAGATACACATGCTTTATATATATATATATATATATATATTAACGATTTTCTGCACTATTGAAAGAACTACAACCTTGAAACTTCTGAATATCGTTTCTTATGTCTTTGTCTATGAGTGTATCAAATTTGATTAAAATCGGACCACACCTTCTATAACCCGATTTTTTCGATTATCGATATTTATCTAGGGTACCGCGACACAAAACCTAGCTAAGAACACTCGCAGATGCTTATAGTATAACTGTGTAAATTTTCAAGAAAATCGGTTCAGCCGTTTCGGATTCTATAGGTAACGGACACACACACAGACACATAGACACACACAGAGACAAAGTTCCATTTATAAATAAGTTTAGATTTAGATATAAATCTGTTTGTCTGAGACTTCTTTTATATATTTAGAGATTCTTAAGACAAAATCCAAATAATCTGAAATAATTATCGGTTCTAACCCGACGTTTCGATTTCATTCAAATTTTTCCATCGTCGTAATGTAGTTTCTCTAAGCCTTTTGTATAAATCTTTTGATGGCATTGAAGATTTTTCTTTTTTCGTATCTCAACTTCATGAATTTAAGCTAACAACTTTATTGGCACGTTTATTTTAATCGCTTCCCCCAAAACAAGGCGGTACCGCCACTGATGCGCAGGGGGCTACATAAGAGTAAAAATTTAAACAAGAGGAGAGTGAAGGGAAAGACGAACCAGTTACAGTGCGTGTTAGAGAAAGGGCAAAAGAATGAGGAAACAGGTGTGAAGACAGTTCCGAAGGTAGAGAGAAAGAAAGAGAACAAGTGAAACAGAGTGATGTAGAAATAACTGGAGTCAAGTGGATAAGAGATGGGGATTGATATTGCATTTAAATTCCTGGAGGTTGTAGCCGTCAGGAAAGCAAGTATATGAAATAGAGTTCCACAGGCGGGAACTTCGAGAAAAGAAGCTGGTGGAGTAGAATTGTCGGCTGCATTTGGTAGATCTAACTATAAATGGGCGGGACCCTGTTGCCAGTCTGGTTGCACGAGTAAATTCTTGTGACGGGGACACTAGTGACTTAAGTTCGTCGGAAGCAGAAGCCATAAATTTTAGCGGTGAATGTGTTCTATGCTAATGGTTCCTTGCTTGTCTTTCAGCGTTTTGCTTATAGTTCAACCATTATCTTCCAAAATGTAAATACAACGTCAATAGACATCTTGTGTTTTGTTGAATATTGTCCATTCTCCTCAATCACATTTTCCCAATTTCTTCCACTCTAAATAACGCATTAGTGACTTAATCGCTTAGCTAGGGGAGAAATTATTAACGAAGTAGATGTAATTAGTTTTCAAACTCATGCTTGTCGTCTGCTTAAGTCGAATTTACAATTCAACAATTTATTCGGTCACTTTTTTGATTAACGTACTAGAGGAAAATTAATTTTCGCCGAATATTTCATTTTTTTCTGTAAATGTATATAAAAACTCAGCAATTCATTTGATTTGTGGCATTAAAGTTTTTCAACCTCTCAGTCCTATTCCGTTATGAACAGGAGTTACACTGGAATGAAAATGAATGTATCGACAGCTACGGTCTTACTAAAAAAATAATGTCGCTACTTACAGATCGTTTCGTTAAGTTAATTAATTCCACTTTAATGATTACGAAGAGGGTGATTATAGACGGTTTTCTGGATGTCATCGGTCAGCAATATACTCATTTCCCATCCGATATTATTTCATATAGCGGTATCATTTCAATAACCGTCGGTAGAGAAAGCGAAGGAGAGGGAGGGATGAATATGTGTTCCATTTGCAGACAAATACGTGGTTCATTTTCACTCAATGATTAAACAAATGATAAAATCTTTCACAACATTAGCACCGATTACATTAATGAGATGCCATATTGGAAGTCGAAAACAATATAAACGTTTCCTGTCAATAGCTAAAACAAGTAATGGATAAATGCGGTAATCTGTGTGATAATTGGGGGAAACTATTCAACAATTGTTGACAACCGAGTGATATTTCTCGTTGGTGAGAATTTAAAGATATTAAGGTCGAAAGTGAACCACCTGGAAAAGTAATGTAAAAAAAGAATAGAGAAAGTGTATTAGTATGTGTGTTGTGGTGCAGTGGATATCGACTCGGAATGAGAGATCGGGGTGCCGAGTTCGAATTCCAGTTAAATTCATTGCATTAACTTACGCACAAATACCCTTGGGAAAGGTATTAATTCGTCTCTTCCCTCCAGTTATGGGTTAAATAATACGACAGATTGAGTTCTATAGCCTTGGTTGGCAATCAGTCTACCGCAGAAAGCTATGGCAACCTACTGCGTGATAATCTTTTGCCCAGTCAGTTATGTCTCTTTTGAGACATGATCGCCCAAGCGTGTATCACGTATGGCATTCAACTGACTGATTGAATATAAGAGATGAAAATAATTAAAACCTTTACTGGGCATAAAGTGGGGGATCAGTTTTATATTGTTATGAAGTAATAAAGTGATCCCCCACTAATTACTACTTATTAATATAATAGTTTATTCTAATTAATCTCTTCTCACTCCAGCTATGGGCTAAATGGCAGAATAGATTGGGTTCTATAGCCTTGGTCGGCAACCAGTCTACCTCAGAAAGTAATGGCAATCTACTGTAAGATAATCTTCTGCCCAGTCAGTTACGTCTCTTTTAAGACATGATCGCCCAAAGCGTGTATCACGTATGGAACTGACTGTATTTGGAACGTTGTAAATTTCTTTCTCACTTAAGTTGAATCTGAAAATAGTTGGAGTTTTATCATTTTTCTAACTAATGTTTTGGTTTTTTTTTTTTGTTTTTGTTTTTTTTTTTTGTGTGTGTGTGTGTGTGTGTGTGTGTGTGTGTGTGTGTGTGTGTGTGTGTGTAAGCAATACAAATCCACAACGATATTTCTATGAGACATATTTAACAAACGTTAAATTCTCTGCTTTTCAATAAACTACGGTCTCGATCAAAAATCTGCCGAGTCTGACAAAGCAAACCCCGCTGCCGAGCTTGAAAAGAACCTCCAATCCGTGGTGGACTTGGGTAAGAAATGGCTCGTAAATTTTAATGATTTCAAAACGAAGCTGCTATCTGTTAACCATCCCAAAGAATCGTTCCTTCCGCCCATTAACATGGATCAGGCTTCTCTCCCTGAAAGTAAAACACTGCGCCTCCTCGGATTAACTCTCACATCAGACCTCAAGTGGAATAACTATATAAAATTCATAGGTAAATCCGCTGCTAAGTAAGTCGGTTCTCTGTGTTTGGCCAGGAAGGTTTTCTGCCTGAAACAATCCTGCACATATACAAATCTACCCTCCGCCTGTGCATTAAATAGTGCTGCCATATCTGGTCGGGTGCTCCTGCTCTCCACCAAGAAGTCTTTGACAAAATCCAACGGAGAATCTGAAATATGATCGATTCCGACTTGGCAGCTCGGATACAGTCACTTTCTCACCGGCGCAATGTGGCTTCCCTGTGTCTCTTCTACAAATACTTTCACGGCTTCCGTTCTGATGAACTTAGCTCACTGGTACCCGATATATGAATTTCCTCGAGTCACAAGATTAGCAACTAGGTCCCACCTTTTTACTGTGAAGCCGATAAATTGCAAACGCAAATTCTACTCCATCAGCTTCTTTTCTCGCACTTCCTGCCTGTGGAATTCCCTTCCGTTTACTTGTTTTCTGACAGCTATAATCTCCAAGAATTTAAATGTAAAGTCAATAGTCATCTCCTGTCTCACTAACTTACATCCTCTCTCTCTCTCTCTATCATGCTTTCTTCTCCGTCCACCCCACCCTCATCAGTATTCTCTTACTTCTCATACTCTCTTCTTGACAACCCCTGCAACCTGTCACACTTTCTCATAACATTCTTTCTATGTAAGCCATTGCCCAACAGTGGCAGTAAAATTCTTTGCTTGGGGCCACACGATTATAAAAAGAAAAATAACTAGAATGTTAGAAATCTATAAAAACAAAGAAGATTAGAGAATTTTGGGGGAACAAACGATCAAATATTTTCAACGTCTTTACATTCAATGTATTGATTAACTCCGTTGAGGGCATTTAATTTCGACACGTTTGCTTATATTAAAGCATATCTTCTTCTTCTTCTTCTTCTTCTTCTTCTTCTTCTTCTTCTTCTTCTTCTTCTATGTGCTGTAACCTTTCAGGACGTAGGTGATCATGGATTTCTCTCCTTTCTCATTGCATGTCCCAGGAACTTCAGTTGTCTCTTCCTGATACTCAGCATCAATTTCCATTTTGTTGCCATTCTTTCTAACACCTCGTCGTTGCTTGTATGCTCAGTCCACGATATCCGTAGCATCCTTCTGTATATAACATTTCTTATTCATAAAAAATACTGTAGTTTTAAGCTCTAGGTCATTTTCATTACAACTAGGTACACTACCTGTTTGTTTTTTCTCTGAGAAAGAAGTAAAGGTATTATCTAAATATCGACTATGATTTGCAGATGAGAAAATGGATTTTATCAAAATTATTGTAATAGTTGTAGATGGAGAGAAAGCGCAGCTCTTGCCGAAGTATCAGTAGATGAGGTAAGAACGACTAGTTTTGCTACTGCTTCTGCAAATACAGAAAGCATAATGGTTACTAAGAGCAGAAATGGTTGGAAAACTTATGTTGCCACGAGCGTCTTTGACCTTCATACTCTTCCTCAAATTATATTACGCCTTTTCTGTTGTCTTGACATTTATGAGAGAAATAAAAATAAACAGACATTGCCGTTGATTGATTTCCATAATAATGTTCACTCATAAAAGGAAGCAACATTTTTGTCGTCTTCTTTTTTAATCTCATTTAATTTGCATTTATTTGATCTTTTTCTTTTCTTTAATATTTCTTTCTAATTTCTCTCCTCTCTCTCTCTCTCTCTCTACCTCTTTCACACACACACACACACACACACACACATATATATATATATATATATATATATATGGTTTCAATCCTGGGTTAAAAGCAATCGGAGTCTAACCGTACTGATGAGCTGTGATACAGCGAAACAGTCTGACTATTTACGCTCTCACACCCTGATTGAGCACTCTGGAAGAATGGGAGACTTTGAAAAACAGTAGCTACTCTGATATGTACTCATCGCTCATTCACTAATAAATTAGAGCACTCTGGCTACTGGGCGTGTATAATGATAATATACACGCTAAAAAGTCTGCCTTCTTCTACCGTGTGCCCATGGCCCAGAGGTAGAACCGCCGACTGACGCCACTTCGGTCGGGTTTCAATCCTGGGTTAAAAGCAATCGGAGTCTAACAGTACTGATGAGCTGTCATACAGCGAAACAGATCTGTCTGCGGATGACTATATATATATATATATATATTATAGTTGTAATACCAATAACAACAGAACTAATTCTGTCAAGATTATCAATAATTAAACTACAATTGAGAGCGTCTTGAAACCCACCGAGAACTAACCCGCAGAGAAAAGAAGGGACAGAATAAAAGAAACAAACGAAATACCTGAACAAAAAGACAAGCATTCGTGAGAAAGAAAAAAAAAACCCAAGACGAAAACCTTAACAATAAAGAGCTCAATACGAAAGCAGAGTGCACAAAGCACCCAACACGAAAGTAGAGCTGACAAAATCGAAAATCTAAGTGTGCCTAATAACCTACCACGGTTTCGCTTAACAGCTCCTCAGGGGAAATTACTGTTAAGCGAAACCGTGGTAAGTTATTGGCTCACTTAGATTTTCGATTTTATATATATATATATATATATATATATATATATATATATATACTCTTTGACTTGCGAACTCTTTTTTTTTCTCAGTCATTTCTTTTATTTCTTTTTGTTATCCTTTTCTCAGACCTGATTTTCTCTTTTTCTCTAAATTTCATGGTATAGTTTTTTTTAAAATCTTTTACAAGATTTCGCCAACGTTAGACGTTGACACTGACGATTGCCTATCTCACTGATCGATGCTGGTCAAGTGAGTTAGATCATTTCTAGCAACTCAATTATCGTGACCGTGTACCAGACTAGCTTATTGCAGCAAATATCTACATTCTCGCACCTCTTTCTTCTTCCCATTAGATAAAGTGATAGAAAAATTAAGAGAGAGAGGGAGAGAGAGAAAAAGAGAGAAAGAGAGAGAGAATAATTTTCATCATCTCTTTTTTCAATTTTCTCTCTCTCTCTCTCTCTCTCTCTTAATAGTAGATTTTTTCATAATTTTCATCATCATCTCTCTCTCTCTCTCTCTCTCTCTCTCTCTCTTTCATCTCTCTTAACAGTAGATATTTTCCATTTTGGAAATGCATCAGTGTAGAATCAGTATTGAAATCGATCTTTTTTTTTAATCATTTCACCCCGAGCAAGGCGGAAATGCCACTGATGTGCGAGGGGCTACATAACTGTAAAAGAGATTAATTAGAAGAGAGTGAGGAGTACTCCTACCAATAACGACAGTCTGCACAAAAAAAAACA